>JAJGRW010001088.1:0-26195 GCA_025461045.1 Carex parvula | reverse complement strand
TCCTACGCATGAGAAAATCAGATTACCTAGTAAAATAGTTCGAGGTCATATCTTAATACAAGCTTATGTTTGAATAAAAAAAAAATACAAGCTTTTATGTGTACTCTTTTTTTATTTTTTATTGCTTTTTTTTGTTTTTTTAATAATAGAGACGATATGATAGGGTTTAGATTTTCTACGGTGCTTAGAGAAAATTTGTGGGTTCTGATCACAATAGATCTGTAATTATCTAAAATAGAAAATGCAAAAAATGTTTGTATGATCTCTGCAATATCCTACCATGCAGAATAACTTTTAGCTTTAAGATTTGTGTCAGGTTTGAATTTAGAGTCCTGCTTTAAATTTGTGCCAATTTAAAACGTTCGATGCTGATCTTACTTCTACACTGTAGGATATTGTACTGGATCTGAATCCCTCTTTTCCCCAAATTCGTATCACCTAAGATAACTTAAATTTTGAGTTTAGGTCTGGACCGTCCGATCGATCAGCTTTTACAAGAATATTATTAATGGGTATCGTACATTCCACCTTGACCGATTGGTTCGGATCTGAATCGGATAGTCCGAATCCAAACTTAAAATTTGTGTAACCTTATAGTATCCGATTTACCTCCTCTTAATTATGTCCCTCATAATTCGGGTCTGCATCCCTACCGGACTGAGTACAACATTCTCAACCGGATCAAAAGTAATACAATACCTGTTTAGATATTGAGGGCCTGTTTTGAGATTTATGCTAATTAAAATTGACAACTCAGATCCCACCGTACCTCTCTTTTATCGGGACACACCTCTTTCATCTTCTTCTAACTTTTACACTTCTCCTACACACCTACTTGTTACATGGTGAGATTATACCCTTATGTCCACTAACTGTCATCTAAGTCTTACTTCTAGGAGTGTAGTAAAAAATGTTACCATAATAGGTAGGCAAAAAAATTATTAATTATTATTGAAAAAATTATTTAATTATTATTTCTATTAAAATATTATTAATTTTCATCGGTAGCGGAATGGGGAGAATCGGTAGGAATTAGTAGGAATCAGTTTAATCAAATGGGAAATTTGATTCTTTTTTTTTTTGCAAAATTAAATTAAGATAAAAAATTAATGTCAAACATTCAAATGTTAAAATTTATTTTGAAGCATAGCATAGTTATCCTTCCTTTAAAATTCGGATCATTTTTTAACAATTGAACGTCAAAAAATAATTTTATTTTTTATATTAAAGTTCGGTATGTTTCTTTGTAAAAGAATTTCGTTCATTCCTTTGAAAAATAATAATAGGTTTATTATATTTCCACTATAAGACTCTTCTTTACCTCCATCTTTTGTTCTATTAAAAAAAGTGAAAACTCAACCAATTTCACAGCAATTTCACTAAGGACTGGGACTCAGTCGGGAGTAGCCAAAACATATATCCAAACCTATTTATTATATGTGAGTCTAATAATTGTTCTTCAAAATCTAGGAATAAGCTGTTGTTTGTCCTGTCTGATCAGTGTGGATCCGCTACAGCTTACTTCTCATCTTTCAGGATGAAAGAAACATAGCACTAGTGGAACTCCAACCGTACGTGTTGGTCATGGTCGGGCATGAGTCCCAATTACCTTCAATGCAAGAGATTATGACAGTATTCGCAACGCGTTACGTTATGACAGTTTGCCTCAGAATTATCAATTGATCAATTACACCAGTCCATGATGCAGAGATCATCATTTATCTTATTTTAGATCGACTGTAAAGATAACACTTGATGCAATATAAAAAAATAAAATAAAAATAAAGTGTTTTTCCAATGTTAAGCCAAAGACACCAAATTAATAGACAAAGATTGACATTTACACCTAATAAATTACTTAACATTAGGACAAATATGTATTTCAACTTTAAATAGAACTAATTAATTAATTAAATTTTTTTAGATTTAATAAACATAAGGAGAAATAAGAAAGTATTTTAGTTTGATGGAGAAAATAAAAGATTTGAGTACTTTTGATGGAAAAATATATAAAGTATAATGTTTCAATAACTATATATATATATATATATACTAACAATTTCCCCTAAATTATATGACTTAAAATTTGTAATAGTCTATGTTCAACTACTTTAATATAATTTATAATAATATTTAAACTACATAAGAATTAATGCTGAAATAATATACAAGACGAACCAATATGTGCATAATTTTTTTTTAATATTTTAAAAATTTTGTTGACTTTGTTCAGAAAGCATTATCGAATTTGTTGGTTAATGGATCAACCTAAGTTCATGTTTGGGTGTGGAATAAGATGAGTAAATCTCTTATTCTAAATTTAAGTTGTAGAAGTAAAATATGAAAACTAACATAAAGTAAAGACGGAATAATTAAGTTAAACAACATTACCAGACATATTAACTTACTTCATTTGTAGAGCTCACTGTAATAAATAATAATATATTTAATTTCAACATATTCTGTAAGGATGAATTTACTTTACACTTAAATTGTCAAATAAGATGTAAAATAATGTAAAATAAGAAGAATAAAATGAAGTAAATAATTTAATCTTTCTTAATTAAGTAGCAATCAAACATCACATACTACAGCTCCTTGAGTACTCCCTCTAGTCCAGAGTCCGAGTTCGTAGTTCCAGATATGACAGATTACTAATTAACTATGTTGCATGGATATGTACGGGTATCGTATCAGATACGATACGGATACGGCGATACGGCAATTTTAAAAATCAAAGATACGATACGCCTATTATATATATTATTAAAACACTTGTATACATTAAATATAGTTTTGGAGTCCAAGTATATAATACAATAGCCTAAGTCACATTAAATATCAAAAATTCTGGATACAATACAATAGCCTAAGTACACATTAAATATAATAGCTACTAAATTCTAACAACAAATATGAACTAGTGTAGTGGTCAAGAGGCATGTTGTTTAGTCCACCCAACCTGGGTTCGATCCCCCCTAGCGTAAGAAAAAATTGTTTTTTGGTAGGTGGTCCACGTGCGGTGTATGGGCTGGAGTGCTGCTCGCTGGTCCACGCGCGGTGCATGTTGGACCAATTCTGCATAAACGTGTCGACACGTATCAGAGCCGTATCCAGATGTGTCAGATCCGTATCCAGACGAGTCAGAGCCGTATCGGAGACCGTATCGGGTGGTATAGGATACGCCACGTAAGCCGATACGCCAACTGGCGTATCAGATATGTATCGGGGCTGTATCGGACGTGTATCGGTATTTGATACGCACCCGATACGGGTACGGAGTCCAACATGGAGTATCCGAGTAACATAGCTAATGAAGTTGGTTTGGCTGTGGTTGTGCTAGAGGGAATTGGTGCACTTATGTACCCGGCCTAAATCCTAGTTTTCAAAATATTAGGGGCCTTATTGCAATTTTCAATTACTTAAAGTTGGTTTGTCGTGGATTTGTTTGATTGTTCTAGATTCTTTCAAGTATGAGATTTATTTCATTTTTCAAGAGTTCGGCTAGTATGACATCGATGTTATATGATACTAACTTTAAAATTGATTGAATAAACTTTAAACGACTAATCCAAACTGTTCAAACCGATTTACTTTATGAGTAATGCGTTTACATGTAAATTTTTTATATTTTCGAGTTATTTTAGTATCAAATCAAATGGTAAAAAATGTTGAAAAATGAATGTATTAAAATTAACTTAAAAACTCACACATTTGACCGCTTGACTTGATACTAAATAAATTCGAAAAATTATAAATTTTGCATGTAAACGCATAACTAATGAAGTAGATCGGTTTGAACGGTTTGGATTCACCATTTAAAGTTGATTTGATAGGTTTTGGAGTTTGTGTTATATAGGCTGAAATGACACTGATGTTATACTAGCCAGGCTCATTTTCCAATCTTGTGGCACCAACCATGACATTTTGACTTTCAGATTGCTATATTTCCCGGGTATTGGTACCTTCTCCTACGGGTTTGTTTCTAGATGCATTCAACTTCAAGTATGAGATTTATTCTATTTTTAAATCTTGTGGCACCCCCTATGATGATATTTTGACTTTCAGATTGCTATATTTTCCGGGTTTTGGTAGCTTTTCCTACGGTAAATATGTATTGAGTGAGGCTATGTTACTATGCATAATGCCTATTAGTTAGTACTATGGATTTATCTTCATTTTCAAAGCTCAAACATTAATTTGATCTGAACTGTTCAACATGATCTCCGTATGAAATTATATTTGTAGATCAAATTTTATATATTTTGAAACTTTTTTACTATTTTTTAAGATAGGTAGAAAATCACTTGATCTAAACAATCTTGACCGTTCAAAAGTAGTGTCCTTTTACCTATCTAAAAAAGTAGTAAAAAAATTCTAAAAAATATAAAATGTAGTGTGCAAGTATATTTTCATATGTTAATTATGTTAAACGGTTCAAATTGACTATTTGAACTTTTGAAAAAGAAAAATATTGTTGTGTAGTACGGACCAATCTGTGCTATGCATAGTACCATAGCCTCACTCTATGTATACTAGAACATTTCCATGTGTTATTTCTTGATACTAAAAGAAAATCCAGAAGTTGGTTAGTAGAATAGTGATGTAGTTGCAACTGATTGTCTGACTGTGGTTTTGGTGAGACGAGAATCATTGGTCAGTGGTCGCATGTGTAAGGTGAATTTGAAAAAAGATCAGGAGCTTGGATGCTAATTTAGTAATTGTGAGGTCATAGAGGAGTCCTTGTGTGCCCTGTGGTGGATCTAACTTCTTATTTCGGATCGATCTATTCTTACCTCGATTTGACTTGGATAATTCCCTTTATGAAATAGTTAAGACTTTCATGGATCACTTACTCATGTATATATTTTAACAGAACATCAGCCTTTTGCAAATAGAAATACATATAATGCTTTTCTTTAAGACAAACTAAAAGCAAACACCAATGCCAAACGAAATATTTGTGCTCCACTCCAGCGCAAACTAACTGGTAAAAATTGATGTACATTTCTGCTGCTGAGTGATTTGCTCTTGCTATTTTATTCAAAGGGCTTTCAGTTTATTGAACCAATTTTCACATTGAATCCCATAGCAACATTCTACTCTAAATGACTAAAAATGAGTACATCGGAAATATGATATTTATCCGAACTACTAATTTACAAGCCCCTATCCTTGGATCTCAAAGAGATAAACAAAGAATCAACAAACTTATAGATGCTCATCTCCAGTACTCTAACCAATTCATTTACACTAAGCTATAGAAATTGTAGTGATCATAAGCACCCTCATGGTACACGTATGGATATGAGTAAGAGTACTGGTATGGATAAACCAGTGGCTGTACATTATTGATTTCGCCTTGTGGTGGTTTTCCTTCTTTTCTTTTTTCTCATCCCCTGAGGTTACACTGATCAGATCAGCGTAACCCAATTTCTTCCTTAATAGAGTCGTCAGAAGATCGCATCGGTACCATCACCAATAACAACTAGCTTATCGCCGTCCACTGTGACATACTGAACACCTATAAAAAAAACAATGCACACTAACATTAGAACAATAACTAAAAACCAATTTACTAATCACAATAATAACAACTATCTTTAGATTAGAGTGCTCTTTCTTTCTTTTTTTCGATGAAAATAACAACATATCCATTTGCTCCATGTATGAACCAAGAAACATAAATTAAAATTTTTAAGGTTTGGCATGGACTCTCCCTGTGTTTTCTATTTTATTAAAAGAGTAGATTGGCTTAGAACAGAAAAAAAAAAATTAGAAGTTTTATATTTGTTTCCAAAACTTCGGGAAAATTGTTTTTATGCCACTCCGAAACATGAAAATTAGGAAATTACCACCTCAAAACATGAAATTAGTTATTTGCCACTCTAAAATCATTAAATTTATGAAATTACCACAAATATACATCTAATATACATATTTGATTAAAATTATTTTGAAAAATATTGTATAAAAAACGTATTTTGATATTTCCAAAATTACCCTTCACCTCTCTTTCACCCTTCCTCCGCCAGTCTCATGAAATCGTCCCCTTTGCCTCATGAAATCGTCCCCTTCGCTTAAATTAATTTATAACCTTTCAATTCAAATTGACAGTTCAAACTGTGTCGTGGAAATCCCAGGATACTCTTTGCCCATTCAATTTAATCTTTCATGTAGTGGTTCAGTGAATTGGCTCGAAACGGCTTTACAACGGCTCATAGACCTTTCTCCTTCCTCAAGCTGTGAGAGTTCAAATTGAAAGTTTCAACCTGTTCTCCTTGTAGTCTTGTTGCTCGGGTAAAGAGGGATTTAAGCGAGGGAGAAGCTGGTTTGATGCAACTGTTAGAGAGGGTCCCACTTGTAAGAGAGAGAGTGTGTCAACGCTGGGAACTAATTCAAACATCATGCTGGTTGGTTGAAAGCGGGGCCCAACAGGAAGGGTGAAAGAGAGGTGAAGGGTAATTTTGGAAATATCAAAATACGTTTTTTATACAATATTTTTCAAAATAATTTTAATCAAATATGTATATTAGATGTATATTTGTGGTAATTTCATAAATTTAATGATTTTAGAGTGGCAAATAACTAATTTCATGTTTTGGGTGGCAATTTCTAATTTTCATGTTTTGGAGTGACATAAAAACAATTTTCCCAAACTTCTTGGACCTATTTAGCTGTCCAAAATCTTAAATCTATCATCACAGACACTGAAAATACTGATAAATTTACCATTCCAAGAGAACTTTTGTTATATTCGGGAACATAGTAAAAATGTTTAATTAAGAAAATTACATTTATTTTGTTAAAAAAGCAATATATAGCAAGATTACTTCAGACTTTTTTCTGAATAAGAAATATTGGTATTTGCCATAGTGCATTTCTAAATTCATCAAAAATAGTTTTCTGGAAGAATTGTTCATCAGAACATCAAAGTCAGATTAAGCTGAATGTATAACAGTGCAAGTCCTTTAGTTGAGAATTATTGTAGCTGTTAGCGGATCAGGACATCAACGTGCTTAATATAAGAATGGAGATAAAGTCTAAAATACGGACGGTAGAGAACAGATAGATTTTTCATCGAATAATCTCATATCTGATTTTTAAAAAGAAGTTCGAGGCTAATTTAAGTTTTGCTTTTACTGCAAAACGAATAGCCAAATTTGAACTCTGACAACAATGGGTATTGAAATAAAAAAATAATAATCGTAGTGACATCATATATCGATAAGCCCTTAACTGTTAGTAGGGATTGTAGTTGCATTAAATGACATGTTACATATTCGTCATATAATCGTTTTTCCAGAATAAGCCACAGGAACTTGCAATATGTCATTGATCAAGATAGGTCATATATTGATATCTTTATTTGTATTCCATTAGTCAATAACTTCTGCTTTACAAGTCTCTTCATCATGCCATTGGAAAAAAAAAGTCTCTTAACCATGATTTCCCAAAATTGCATAGACATAAAAGAAAAAGAAAAAGAAAAAGACAAGTGTACCAGACTACCAGTACACTGTAAAATTTGTGGTGGTCATCAATGCCATCTTAGTATATGTAGGGATATGAATATGTGTAATGGTATGGATAAACGAGTGGGTACCCGATCTGGTTCTCGTCTTGCGGCTTGTTTTCTTTCTTATCGTCTTTCTTTTCTTCTTTTTTCTCCTCTGCTGAGCCTACACTGATAAGATCAGCATAACCCAATTTTTTTCTCAAGAGAGTTGTCAAGCATACAGAATCTGTTCCATCACCGATTACTACTAGCTTATTGCCATCCAGTGTGACAGAGACAACGCCTAAACAAAAGAAAGAATGGGAAAAAAAAAGCTGAGTTACTAGTCATAATCAAGCAGAGAAGGAGGACTGATATGAAGAATCAGGAGTTGAATTCCTCTCTTTTTTCCCCATCAGACTCTAACCATGAGAGCAGGGCACAGTACAGAAAGGGTATTAAAAGAGAAGAATAAACAATAATTGAAGGAGAATTACCATTCATGGTAACAGCTGTTTTGAGTGCTTTTGTGCGCTTCTTTGCATCATCAAGTGACAGATTCACTACAAATTTTTGCTGCAATAAATTAAAAAAAAACTATATTAATTACACTTTCACTTCTTAACAGTTAGCACTATTAATTTCGACTCCAAAAAAATTGAGATTAACAACACAATATTCACATCTGATCGTTCATCTGCCTGCTGACCATACCGGTAGATTTGCCATTGTATTATTTTAATAAAAAGAAACACACACACAGAGAAGAGATAAGAGGTACAACAAACCTTAGTCATCTGCCTTTGTTTTTTTCTTGGTTTCGAGAAGTTATCTCGGATTTCTGGAAGGGGCAGAGACTTAGAGTGAGTGAGTGTTGGTTTGAGGCTGTGTGTTTGGTGAGTCAATCTGATAGTGAGAGGATACGCGAGAATTATCTCAAATTTATAGAGAGATTAGAAGGCTGGGGATGATGATCTGAGGAAGCAAGCTGGAAGGAGACTCCGTCACACTGAAGTCGTTGCTTCCAAAGACGCGTTAATCGGACCCCATTAATTAAGAGAGTATGATTCAGCTTGTACAGCAATCAGTGTGGCGGGTGGGTTTTTGTCTGGATTCTCGACCTTTCTGTTGGGGTTCATTTGTCAGGTGATTACTACAGGATGTGTGGGATCCTACGCATGAGAAAATCAGATTACCTAGTAAAATAGTTCGAGGTCATATCTTAATACAAGCTTATGTTTGAATAAAAAAAAAATACAAGCTTTTATGTGTACTCTTTTTTTATTTTTTATTGCTTTTTTTTGTTTTTTTAATAATAGAGACGATATGATAGGGTTTAGATTTTCTACGGTGCTTAGAGAAAATTTGTGGGTTCTGATCACAATAGATCTGTAATTATCTAAAATAGAAACTGCAAAAATGTTTGTATGATCTCTGCAGTATCCTACCAAGCAGAATAACTTTCAGCTTTAAGATTTGTGTCAGGTTTGAATTTGTGCCAATTTTTTTGAAGAATAGTGGAGATATCCACCGATTTCATATTGAAACCATATGAACCTGTATTGGTACCCAAAATAGGTGCCAAGCCAGATATAATAGTCACATACAACTATATTATACAAAACTAGAATTAGCTAACTAGAGCAGCTACTAACCAAAAGGACCAAAGTTTAAAGTACAAACATAGCCAAAATCAGATCTAACAGAATCAGATAAGCAAAAGCAAAACAAAACAAAAATCCTGCACAGTATTAAGCTATTTCCTCCCAGTTGATTTCTTCCCCATCACTCGATTCTGTGCCAGACATTTGATTTTGGCGGTTGCCAGCTCCAAAAACCTGAGTAGAGACTTCCTCTGGAACCTCCCTGTTGATAGACAGCAACAGATCTACTACCTGTGCTGTATCTGGGCTGCTGGAGGCCTCCTCCAGAAGTAAGTCTGGGAGGTCCTTAACATCAAAGGGGAGCATAAGATTCAACTTAAGTAATGAATTTTCAGAGTGAGATTTACACCAGAATGTTGCTAAAGAAATTATCTTAGTACCTATAGCCTTAATAGAAAGAGGGTGAGTAGTATTAAAACAGACTCTATTTCTTTCTAACCAAATAGACCAAAGAATAGCAGCCCTCAGAAGTTCTACTAATAACCTATCTTTTAAAGGAATGACTGCATCAAGCAGCCAAAGATCAGCTAAGGACTCACAGTCAAAATAAAAAGTATTATAAGAAGCTATCCAATTCCAGATTAATCTAACATAAGAGCAGTTAACAAAGAGGTGATCTATAGTTTCCTCTTGGTCACAGAAGACACAAGAAGTATCACCAGGCCACCCCTTAGTTGCCAAATTACATTTAGTAAGAATCTTGTCTTTTTTCACTAACCACAGGAAAATTTTAATTTTGAGGGGTATATGGGCTTGCCAGATAGAGGTATATTCCAAATTAGGTATGCCCCCATATTCCAACCATTTATAAAAAGAGTGAACAGAGAAATGATCATCAGTAGACATCTCCAGATCAGTTTATCTTCTAACTGATCTGACAATGTAAAATGTTGAAATCTATGCAGTAAAGCTAGCCATTCTGCTAGATAGATACCAGTTAATTGTCTATTAAAAGACATTTGGAGAGAAGGAGGAACAAATACGTCAGCAACTGAAATAAATCTATTAGTAACAATAGAGAATAGATTAGGGTATTGGGATTGTAAAGTATGTTCTGTGCACCATCTGTCCAGCCAGAAGGAAGTAGTCTTACCATTGCCTACTTCCTTATTAAGTCCTAAATTAATAAGAGGATGGTCTTTAAGTATTGATTTCCAAAAAGGAGAACATACAGAATTATTTGTTTTATGACCATATTTGCTAAGTATAATATCTTTCCATCTACCTTGAACAGAATTGTCCAAAAATCTGATCCACCACTTAGCTAAAAGAGCTTTATTCATTAATTTAAGGTCTAAGATACCTAAGCCACCCTGATCCTTGCTTTGACATACTACATCCCAAGCAACTAAAGAGTATTTTTTCCTAGTTGAGTTCCCACCATGCCATAAAAATTTTCTTCTAATTTTATCAATTTTATGTCTAATCTTGGCAGGCATTCTGTAAATAGACAGCCAATACAAAGGTATTGCTGAGAGAACAGAATTCAACAGTGTTACTCTGCCTCCTAAAGATAATAAAGAACCTTTCCAACTTTGAAGTCTTTTTTCAATTTTATCTATCAGTAGTTGCCAATCAACTTCTGTTAAAGTCTTATTGTTAATAGGAACACCTAAGTAAGTAAGAGGTAATGTAGCTATTTTACAGCCTATAATGGAAGCTAAGTCAGTACTAACTGCAGTAGGTAAGTTGAGTGGAAACATTTCACTTTTGTCATAATTGATCTTTAAACCTGAGGCATTCTCAAAGGCTACAAGGAGCCATTTGATATTAGTTAAGATCATAGGATCAGCTTTGAGAAAAAGTAAAGTGTCATCTGCAAAATGTAGGTTCAGAATATTACCTAAATTAGAGAAATTACCTAAGCCATCTACAAAACTACCATTATGAGCTCTAGTTAGTATTTTGTTTAAAGCATCAGTGACTAAAATAAACAGGAAAGGAGACAAGGGATCTCCTTGTCTCACTCCTCTTTTGCAAGAAAAATAAGGACCTAAGTTGCCATTAAGGTTGACACAAGTTCTACTCCCCTGTAATGTTAATTTAATCCAAAGTAATGAATTTCTGCCCAAAGCCTCTAGCCTGTAATATCTCTAACAGAAAGTCCCAATTGACATGGTCAAAAGCTTTCTCAAAGTCTAACTTAAATAAGACACCTTTATATTTTTTGACCTTCATTTGATGAAAAATTTCATGTGCACAAACCACATTATCTAGAATTACCCTTTATATAGGCTGTTTGAGATGAATCAATCAGAGAATCCATTACTTTAGCTAATCTATCAGCAAGCAATTTAGTGATGAGTTTGTAACTACAATTAATAAGACTAATATGTCTAAACTTCTTAACTGTAATGGCATCTTCTTTTTTAGGAATTAAGCAAATGGATGCTAAATTAAATTTGGAAACATCTAGAGTATGATTATAGAAAGCATGAAACAATTGGAATAGATCATCCTTAACAATTTCCCAGAAAGATTGGTAAAATTGAAAGGACATTCCATCAGGTCCAGGTGCTTTGGAGGGGTTACATGCAAAAACTACTTGTTTAATTTCCTCAATTGTGAAAGGTGTTTCTAGGAAAGCCCTTTGGTCTAAATTTAAATTGTCAGAGTCCCTCCAAAGATCAGGTTGTAAGGAAAGAAGTCTATGAGTAGAGGAACCCATGAGGCCCTTATAGAAGTCAGTAATATGCTTGTGAATTACTGATTGATCAGTGACTAAGGTATCCTCAATTTCTAAACTACCTATGGAGTTTTTCTTTTTTCTAGCAGAGGCTACTGCATGAAAAAATTTGGTGTTGAGATCACCTTCTAAAAACCACTTAAGTTTAGATCTTTGTTGCCAATATGATTCTTCCTCTAAATATAATCTATGTAACTCAGTTTGACAGGATTTCCAATTATCTAAATCACTGTCAGTAAGACAATTATCTTCTAAATGTTGTTAAAAAAATCCAATTTTTGCCAGGAGATCAGATTTGATTCTCTTTTTGTCTCCTCTAATATTGGAGCTCCATCCTCTCAATTTTTTTCTTAACAATTGCATTTTGGATTTCCAACTAAGCCCTAAATTAGATGTTAAAGAGATCTCTGACCACCAAGAAGCTACCAATTCATAAAAACCTTCAATAGCTAGCCAGGATTTGTCAAATTTGATTGATTTAGACTTAGGTAAGACCACAGCAAGAGTATCTAAAATCAAGGGGTTATGGTCAGAATATGCTCTGGGAAGAGATGAAAGCTTGGCTAAATTAAAATGTGCATTCCAAGAATTAGTACAAAAACATCTATCTAATAAGGCTTGAGATTGAGAATTGAGTGATCTGGCCCAAGTAAATTTTCTATCTGATAAAGATAATTCAATTAATGCTGAATCTCGAATGAATGAATTAAAACGACTACTAATGACATGATTAAAGGAAGGGCCTGATCTATCAGACCTTCTTCTGATCATGTTAAAATCTCCCATAATAAGCCAAGCATCAATTCCTAAGTTACCAGTGTCCTTTAATTCTAAAAGAAAATCTTTTCTAGAAGAAGTAGTTAAAGGACCATAGACTGTGGTAAAGCACCACTCAAAATTATCTAATTTATTTTGAAAATGTACACTAATAGAATAATTCCTAACATAAGAGTTAAGCAAAGAAAACACACTGTCATTATATCCTAAGAGTAAGCCCCCAGATGCTCCATTTGATGGTTTAACAATCCATTGATTAACATTCATACTTAAAGCTCTTAGTGACCTAACTTGGAAAGACTCTTTTTTAGTTTCCTGTATGCATACCAAATCTATGTTATTATCCTTAAGTAAATCAGTTAAGTATCTTCTTTTAACAGCTAAACCTAATCCCCTAGCATTCCAGTTAAGGAACTTAACCATGAGCTACATGTGACCCCTTAGTGCTAGAAGAATCAATAGATATAGCAGAATCATTGCAAGCATGCAAAATCTCAGGTGTAAGAACTTTACCAGTATGATCACAATCAGAAATAACTGACTCAAAGTGAGGCTTAGATAAAGCTCTCAAAGATTGTACTATCTGAATACTATCTTCTAAATTATCTCCTAATTTAAAACCACTAATATCATACAATTTTACTAAATCTAAATCAGACAAAGAAGAGTAAGGAAATTGTTCTATTAAAAATTGAGTACCTGTGGTTGCTTTGGCAGCCTTAATTGGGTTAGCAGTGGGCTGAGGTCCACTTGAACTGCCTTCCTTTGCCCCAGCCAACTGATTCAATTTCACCCTTAAGCTGTTTCTAGGTTCCTCAGCAGAAGGGGCTCTTTCATTACCTCTCCCTTTTCTTTTCTTTTCCTGATCATTTTGGATAGCCTCTTCCCAAGGATTAGCAGTATCCTTAGGAGGGGGGGGAAGTGGGGAAGGAACTGATTCAGACCAGGGATCCTGATCTAACACATAGCTGGAATGCACTGTGTCAGACAGATCACACAATGGGGTGAAGCTATTAGACAAAGAGTCCTTTTTCTGTTGAGGGGAGCTAGATGTGACAGGTAAGGCAGTTGTCGGCTGAGACTGAGGAGAAGGGATAGAAGAGATAACCAGAGGAGAAGGAGTAAGCAAAGGTGGCTTAGAGATACCTAGTTGAGGAGGAGGAGCTTCATGAGAGAAGTGGCGTTTTTGCCAAAAAGATCTTTGTGGCACTGCAGCTTTGATCTCCCTCTCAACTACAAACTGAAGCCAGTAATACCGAGATTTACCATCAGGCCCATGAAATAACAGTTTTCGGCAAGGTGGGATATCCGATCGAGCTGCAATACCAATTTTCAGTCTGACATACTTCATGAGCTCTCTATCACGAGAAAGAGGATCCATTTGCAAGACCGAACCTCCCATATCACTGATCAACTTCTCTACATCGGAAGCACGAGACAGGACTGAGGGAAGTCCGAATATCTTGATCCAAAAAGTCAGAGGCTCCCAACCGTCGTCGTACTTAATCGGATCAAATGGTTCCAAAGGAAAGACAATATCACCTAGCAAGACCCGACCCTCTTCTAAAGCAATTTGTCGCCAAGAAGGGTCAGGCGGAGTAAGCACATAACAATCTTCGGTAAGAGGGACCACTTTCCATTGGAAGTGAGGTACTGGAAATCGTTCTTGTAAACGAGATCGAATTTGTGCCAATTTAAAACGTTTATTATTTATTTGCAGCTATCAAGAGGATGCATCGAAGTCTGAAGATGATGCTGATCTTACTTCTACACTGTAGGATATTGTACTGGATCTGAATCCCTCTCTTCTCCAAATCCATATCACCTAAGATAACTTAAATTTTGAGTTTAGGTCTGGACCGTCCGATCGATCAGCTTTTGCAAGAATATTAATGGGTATCGGACATTCCACCTTGACCGATTGGTTCGGTCTGAATCGGATAGTCCGAATCCAAACTTAAAATTTGTGTAACCTTATAGTATTTTATTTACCACCTCTTATGCCGACATTTTTATTAATATCCAAAGTTAATTAGAAATTAATATTTATGCTCAGAATTTCTGACTTTCGCTAAAAATGTCCAAACCCCCATAAAATGGCCGGCTTCCGAAAACCGGCCATTTTAGAAATACTATGAAGAGCAAAATAATGAAATATAACACTAAAAATTTGAATTTTTTATTTAAATTATTTGTTAGATTACTTCTTTTGATTTATAATTAGCATATTTATACTAAAATACACTAGATTACTTGAAATTATGTTGAATTACACTATATTACATTCAATTATGCTAAATTATGTTAAATTATGTTGAATTACGCTAAACACTAATTTCGTTAATTATAATGAAATACGATAAATTCATATAAGATGCAATAATTTTTTTTAACGAAAATGGTTTTCAGTTATTTGTATTAAGCCATACAGATTCAACTTATTTTTATGTATAAATACTTTCTTATAATTTTGGACGAATTTTTTTTAAGAAGAATTTATATTTCCTGATTATGTATGCACAAAGATATTGTTCAATGTATTATTATTGGAATGTATTATTATTGGAGATGCAATGTTGGAGGACTTTAGTAGTCAAAAGGCATCATGTCATGAATCACATGGACACTCCATTTTGCATATATTGGATCATATACAACTTAGTTTGGATGAATTTTTTGTCCAAGTTACATCATGACAAGGACTTTTGGCAACATAAGCCCAAAAATGAAAAGTTTTGCAAAATTTGGACCGAAACTTGATCACATGATTATTAATTGGTAAGCACATAATTTTGATACAAACATTGCGTTGGATGTTATTGAATGCTATATGTTATATTGATCACATGAGTTGTCAAATATATTTTTTTCCAAATAGAGACCAGATAGATTTTTTTTTGCCAAATAGAGACCAGATAGATTTCTTTTCCTTGGAATAATCTCACGTCTAATTGTTACAAAAGAAGTTCAAGGCCTAGTTTTGCATTTACTGCAAAAAGAATTGCCAAATTTGACCTCAGACAGAAGTGGGAGTTGATTGAAATATCAGAGCACCAACAATCCAGTAGCAAGTAGCCACTACCAAGTTTAAAAAAAAAAACAATCCAGTAGCAATTAAAGACTAGTTATAGGACATTTTTGTAATTAAGTCAATTAGTGAGTGTAGTTAGTTACATTAAGTTATTGTCTCTATTTATACATGATCTGTAACTCTGAGTTAATTAATAACAGGACAAATTCATTTACAATTCGCTTTCTCTATGTTTCTGTCTCTACTCTACACTCTTACTTCCTTTATGAAATGATAATAATTGTTGTGATATTTATATAGCTAACCCCTTAACTGTTTATAGGGCTTTCTTTTTGAAAGAAAACTGTTGAGGGCTTGTTGTTGCATTACATGACATGTTACAAATTCATCATATAATTCTTTTTTATTTCAAAATAAGTAAATGAAGATAGCATCTGGGGACATTTTCCATTAATCAAATAACTTTTTCTTTACAAACTCTCTGTCGTGCCATTGAAAAAAAAATTAAAGTCTCTTAACCATGGTTTCCCAAAATTGCATAGACAATAAAACAAAAGAAAAGATTACAGACTAGCAGCATACTGCTACTTCGAATCAATTTACTTGCAATACAGTTACTAATTCGAATCACATTATTTACTATTTACAGTACACTGTAAAATTTGTGGTGGTCATAAAAACTATCTTGGTATGTGTAGGGATATGAATATATGTACTGGTAAGGATAAACGTGTGGGTGCGCGATCTGGTTGTTTTCTTTCTTATCTTCTTTCTTTTCTTCCTTTTTCTCTTCTGCTGAGGCTACACTGATCAGATCAGCATAACCCAATTTTTTTCTCAACAGAGTTGTCATGTTTACAGAATCCGTTCCATCGCCGATTACTACTAGATTATCGCCATCCAATGCGGCAGACACAACACCTAAACAAAAGAATGGGGAAAAAAACTTGAGTTACAAGTCATACTCAGGCGGAGAAAGCATACTGGTTTAAGTTATAACGAGAATTGGGAGTTGAATTAATTCCTCCATTTTTATCCTTAAGGATCTGACCATAATAGCAATTAAGTTTACATAAACAGATGTAAGGCAAAGCAACAGAAGGAATATTAAAAGAGCGTAATCAACAATAATTGAAGGAAAATTACCATCCTGGGTAACTGCAGTTTTAAGTGCCTTTGTGCGCTTCTTTGCATCATCCAGTGACAGCTTCACAATAAACTTTTGCTGCAATAAATTAAACAGTTGGCACTATTAAAATCGATCCCAACAAAAATGCGATTGACAACATAATCACATCTGATGGTTCTTCTGCCAGTTGTTCACCAACGGTAGAATTTTATTGTATTTTTTTAAGAAAAAAATAAGTTCTGAGGCAAAACAAACCTTAGTCATCTTCTTTTGTTCTTTTCTTGATTTTGAGAAGTAATCTTGGATTTCTGGAAGGGGCAGAGACTTGGGATGGGTGAGTGTTGGTTCGAGGTTGTGTATTCGGTGAGCCAATTTGATGAGTGAGAACAGACGAGAGAATTGTCTCAAATTTATAGAGAGATTAGAAATCTGGGGAGGATTTGAGGAAGCAGTCTAGAAGGAGACTCAGTCACACTTGAAAGGCATTTAGAAGTCATTGCTTCCAACGACGCGGTTATCGGACCCCATTAATCAAGAGATCAGTACGATTTTAAATATTCATTCACAAAGGGTTGTTAATGAATCTAAATATCTGCTATTATAATAATGTGGATAGTGGGACCCACTCCTAGGATCCTATCAAAACCATACCTGTTCAAATATATATAAAAGTATAGAACAGACACGATGTAGATCCAAGCTACTGTCAAAACGGAATGAATCGCAGCACAGAAAGCCACTTAGATCTCTCTGCAATTATGTTCGTCTCATTTTAATCTAAATATTTTAAGAATTCTTCATTTTGAGGAATATTGTTCAATTGATGCTGATGTTGATAGGCTAAGTTACGGTGCAGGATTTTTTTTTTTTTTTGTACTTTTAAATCAATAGGTCACTTAGTTCCTGAGGCATGAACCTCTCCCACAAAAACCCATTGTGAATGAATATTTAAAATACAAAGAATGAATATTTTAAAACACTTTTAAATCAATAGGTCACTTAGTTCCTGGGGCTGTTAATGAATCGAGATCCAGTGAAGTAACCCAATTTTTGGGTTTTAGATCGGGACCGTCCGATTCGAATCCGAGACCATCCATTTTGAAGTGGAGCGCACACATTCCAACGATAGATTCGAATTCCGAGACCATCCCTAGCGACATATTCAAATCGGACGGTCTCGATCCAAAATCCAAAAATTGGGTTACTTTAGGGGATCCGGACCCGCTGTTAATGGCATCCTTCAATCCATTTATCCGATGTATCTCTATCTGTCTATCAATTTCAAGTTTGTTTTGATCTGAACGATAATACTTAAAATATAGAAAATATTTAAATTTTAAAAAGATAAAATTCATAGTTTAACTATGACCGTTCAGATTAAAACAAGTATATAATGGATGAACGAATGTATCATGTGGACAGAAAATTTAATTCCATCAATAAAAGGGATATTTAATTTGAGTTTTCATTATATTTAATATAAATTTAAATTATATTGAGTAAAAATATGAGTTACTAGAATTAATAATGATAAATAAGCTATTATCGAATCTGAAGGGGAATACGTAATTACATAATTTGGTAGACCTGAAAATAGCAAAATGACAATTGCCATGTAGCCCTCCTCTTAGGGTACAAACAGATCGGCTTTTATATATCTGTATTCAAATCTGTATTTGAATTTTTGTTAATTCGGACACGGATAGGTGCAGATATGAATATGATTTATGTGAATTCGAATACGAATAAGAATACAAATGATTATCTGTATTTGTATTTTTGAAATTTTTCGGATGTATGTTTGTTCGGATATGGGTACAGATACATATAATATTCTGCATCCATTTATTCATATTCAATTTTTTTGTTGGATATCCATTTGTGTTGATACGGATATGAATACGGATAATTATCCGTATCCATAATTTTTTATCCACTTATTTTAGAATTATATATGTTTGAATAGAAATATTTTTTTTTAGGTAACGTTTAATTTAAAAATATAATTATGTGGGTGATTAATTTATTTTTAACAAGATATATTTTGTAATGACGTAATAAGTTCAACATGAGAAAATAACTTTGTTCACCATAATTATCGAATATCCAAATAATATATGTATTTTATGTAATTTTTATTTGTAATAAAAAAAATTTATTGAATAATATGTTAATTTTGTAACAATATTTAAATTAGATATTCGAGTTATATTATTATATGTATTTGTATCTATTTAATATTCAATTTGTATCCATATATATTTAATATCTAATTTGCATATGTATATGGATATGATTTTACCACCCTACCATCCTTTTCTGATCGAGAATGAAAAGATCAGCATTTATCTTATTATAGATCGACTATAAAGAAAACGCTTGATACAATATAAAAAAAATAAGGAAAAATAAGATGTTTTCCCAATGTATACATATTTTTAAAAGCCAAAGACACCAAATAGATAAAAGATTGACATTTACCCATTTTTAACAGCGTACAAGTTATTCGCTGAGGACCTAATTATTACTTATTATGACCTAATCAATTCCTTGTTACGACAAAGGAGTCCATTTCGTCACTCTTTGTTTGACGAATGACGAGTGATTCCAAGTCAACGGACCGGGTCAATTCAGTGAATATGACCTAATCAATTCATTACTCTTAAGTTTCTAACTACCCACTTCGGTAGCTCAGAAAAATAAAATAAGAAATCAGTCACAAACTTGAAACTTTTGTGTTTTTCTTTGAATCTTCCTGTACACTGCTGTTACCATCAAAACTAATCATTTGAACAGCATTTAAAAAAGAGCTAACAATTTTCAATTTAACAAGAAAATACTGGATTTGATCTCTCACCGAGAAAATATTTCTTTTTTTACTTTTGCGTCAGCCAATAATATACATAGAGATTGGCTAATATCAAAATGTTTGTTCCGGAGTTGTGGTGTAACCAATTAGTTTTCTGATTTTCAAAGTCCAAACAGTCGATCTAAACTGTTAAATATGATCTTTATTAAAATGTGTTTAGAGACCAACTTTTAAAATCGCTGATTTTAATAAATAGTGAAAAACTTTTGGATAATTGAAAATAGCGATTTTAAAATTGGCATAATAAATAGCAAAAAAAATTCAAAAAAATGTAAAATTTGGTCTCCAAGCACATTTTAATATAGATTGAAAGTTGAACGGTTTGGATCGACTGCTTGGACTTTGAAAATGTAAAAACAGAATCGTTTGTTCCAAGGTTCATGAACAAACGTTTTGATATTAATCATTCTATATATATATATATATATATATATATATATATATATATATTAAATATGGATTGGAGGTCATGCCAACCAACACATTTCAAACTCCTGTGTATATATTAATACAGAGGATTTTCCTATTTTGTGAATTTCAAACTCATAACCTTTCAGATGGGAGTCATGTGTTTTTGCCACTAGATCAAAGGCATGCTCTTGTCGGCTAATAATATTAGCAAGAAGATTCTATGAACATTTGAAAATCATTTTTTTCATTTGCAAAAAAAAATTGAATTATTGTAAATTTGTAATCATCATTTTACTCACCGTATCAGTGAGAAAGAAGCATTTATCTTTTCCTTGTTCATAAATCAAAAGAAAATAATCCTAGTGACATTTATATATCGATAAGCAGTTAACTGCTTCTAGAGCTTGTAGCTGCATTAAATGGCATGTTACAAGTTCGTCAAATATTTTTGTCCAAAATAAGTGTTAGGTAGAGTATATCATTGATATCTTTATTTCTACCACTATTATTAAATCAGATGGGACCGGGCGGTCCAGTTGAAATAAATTGGAATCGGCTCCTTTTCCGGTTTGATTTTTTTAGGAGACCGTGAATCCGTGATGCTTTAAATCGGTAAAAGCCGAATTAATGCATCGGGTTTTGATAAAAACTGATAACTTGTTTTAAAGAAAAAACCGGCTTTTGAACTGGTTCAATTTTTCATACTCTTTCTGTGCATTAAATGAGGGAGAATAGTAAAAGCAGAGCTAGACTAATCATATCCGTACATGCTCATATAAAGTAAAAAAGTACGAACACAGGATGTTAGTATTTATTGTCTTGTGAAATTTGCACATTAAACCTTAAATATTTTAGATATGAAAATGAATCAATTATGTATAATATAAAAACTATATCTGTTGTGCATATTATTTCTTTTAAAAAAGGCTATTATTATTTTATTAAAATTGATTATAATTTTCGTAACATTTTATCAAAATTGTCTCCTGATAATTATCAAATAAAAATAAATAATATATATTCTTCCCTATAAAGAAAAACAATTGATCTTTTTTAATAAAATCAATATTTTCATTCTCATTAGATGTTAAATTTTGAAATATATCTATTATTTTGTTTTTATTACATTACTGAATATGTAGTACGAATTATGACAAATACATTACAAGCAATATGATCTATGACAATCTTCATATCTTTTATATATATATATATAGAGTGATACTACGGTGCTTTAGGAAGTAAAAATGGTGTTTTACTTCCTGCTCATATCTCCATTTTCAAAGTTCAAATAGTCGATCCGAAACATGATCTTCATATCAATATGTGCGTGGAGACCAAATTTTATATTTTTGGAAATTTTTTACTATATTTTTAGAATTTTTGAAAATCAGTGTTTTTTGAATATTTTTATTATTTTTTATTTAATGAAAAGCTGTGATTTTCAAAAATTCTAAAAATATAGTAAAAATTTGGTCTCCAATTACATATTAATGTAAAGATCATGTTGAGAAATTCGGATCGACTATTTGAACTTTGAAAATAGTGATATGAGCGGAAAGTAAAACACCATCTTTACTTCCCAAAGCACCGTAGCATCACTATATATATATATATATATATATATATATATATATATATATATATATATATATATATAGAGGAGGGTTCCAATGCCTCCACCATGCCTCCATTTTTAAAACTTTAATAACTCAAAATTTAAAACTTAAAAGTCAAAATAAAACCGTTGGATATGATCTATATCATTTTATCTATGTGCTCATAAAAAATTATCACATTTTGATTTTGTTTTTATGTGAATCAATAAGTTGAAAAATCAACGTCTAGAAATTATCCACATTAGTACGTTTTTTACAAGCTCTTGATGACAACCAAAACAAAATTGAAATGTCATAATTTTTTACACGTGTATAGATATAATGATGTAGATCATATCCAACGGTTTTATTTTGACTTTTAAGTTTTAAATTTTGAGTTATTAAAGTTTTAAAAATGGAGGCATGGTGGAGGCATGAAAAAATGGAGGCATTGGAACCCTCCTCATATATATATGAGTGAGGCTATGGTGTTATGCATAACACCAATGGCTAGTGTACTACGTCTCAATATGGTACTTTTTAAAATCCTAACGATCGATCCGAACCGTTCAATGTGATATCCATATGAATATGTACATGCAAACTAAATTTTATATTTTTTTTGAATTTTTTTTACTATTTTTTTAGATAGGTAGAAAAATCAGTGTTTTCTGAAAATTCTGGACCATCAAAATTCTACCTATCGAAAAAAATAGTAAAAAAATTCGAAAAAAATATAAAATTTAGTTTGCATGTACATATTCATATGGTTATCACATTGAACAGTTCGGATCGACCGTTAGGATTTTAAAATGTACCATATTGAGCCTTAATACACTAACCATCCGTGCTATGCATAGCACCATAGCCTCACTCTATATATATTAGTATTTAAATAAACCAGCAATTAAACTTTTACCTGATCCGAACTTTTGCTGGATCCAATCATCCAACTAATAAATAATTGATCCGAACTTTGAATGAATCAATGTTTCTTGATCATGCGATTTAAAAAAAAATGTCTCGTAACCATGATTTCCCAAAATTGCATGAACAACAAACAAAAGCAAGGACTACCAAATTACCAGTATAATGTTTACTCCGAACCAAATTACTCACGATAATATTACTTCGAATCAAATTATTTACAGTATACTGTAAAATATATGGTGGTCATAAATACCATCTTAGTATGTGTAGGGATATGGTCATAAATACCATCTTAGCATGTGTAGGGATATGAATATGTGTAATGGTATGGATAGACAAGTGGGTACACGATCTGATTCTCGCCTTGTGGCTTGTTTTCTTTCTTATCGTCTTTCTTTTCTTCTTTTGTCTCCTCAGCTACATCTCTTATGCTGACATTTTTATAATATCCAAAGTTAATTAGAAATTAATATTTATGCTCAGAATTTCTGACTTTCGCCAAAAATGTCCAAACAGGCCATAAAATGGCCGGTTTCCTCTTTTTTTTTTTTTTTTAAAGACACTATGAAATCTAATACTAAAAAATTAAATTTTTTGTTTAAATTTTTTGTTAGATTACTTCTTTTGATTTATAATTATAATATTTATACTAAAATACAATATATTACTTGAAATTATGTTGAATTACACTATATTACATTCAATTATGCTAATTTATGTTAAATTACGCTAAAATACGGTAAATTTCACTAATTTCGCTAATTATAATGAAATACGGTAAATTTATATAAGATGCAATAATTTTTTTTACGAAAATGATTTTCAGTGATTTGTATTAAGCCATACAGATTCAACTTATTTTTATATATAAATACTTTCTTATAATTTTGGACGAATTTTTTTGAAGAAGAATTTATATTTTCTGATTATGTATGCACAAAGATGTTGTTCAATGTATTATTATTGGAGATGCAATGTTGGAGGCCTTTAGTAGCCAGAAGGTATCATGTCATGAATCACATGGGCACTTCTTTTTGCATATATTGGATCATGTACAACTTAGTTTGGATGAATTTTTTGTCCAAGTTGCATCATGACCAAGACTTTTGGAAACATAAGCCCAAAAATGAAAAGTTCTGCAAAATTTGGACCAAAACTTAATCACATAATATTAAGTGGTAATGACATAATTTTGATGCAAATATTATATTGGATCTTATTGAATGTTATATGTTATATTAATCACATGAATTGCCAAATAGATTTTATTTCCCAATAGAGACCAGATAGATTTTTTTTTTCCTTTGAATAATCTCACGTCTAATTGTTACAAAAGAAGTTCAAGGCCTAGTTTTGCATTTACTGCAAAAAGAGTTGCCAAATTTGACCTCAGACAGAAGTGGGAGTTGATTGAAATATCAGAGCACCCACAATCCAGTAGCAGGTAGCCACAACCAAGTTTTAAATAAAAAAAACAAAACAATCCAGTAGCAATTGAAGACTAGTTATAGGACATATTTGTAATTAAGTCAATTAGTGAGTGTAGTTAGTTACAGTAAGTTATTGTCTATTTAAACATGATCTGTAACTCTGAGTTAATTAATAATAAGACAAATTCATTTACAATTCGCTATCTCTATCTTTCTATCTCTACTCTACACTTTTACTTCCTTTATGAAATGATAATAATTGTTGTGATATTTATATAGCTAACCCCTTAACTGTTTATAGGGCTTTCTTTTTGAAAGAAAACTGTTGAGGGCTTGTTGTTGCATTACATGACATGTTACAAATTCATCATATAATTCTTTTTTTATTTCAAAATAAGTAAATGAAGATAGCATCTGTGGACATTTTCCATTAATCAAATAACTTTTTCTTTACAAACTCTCTGTCGTGCCATTGAAAAAAAAATTAAAGTCTCTTAACCATAGTTTTCCAAAATTGCATAGACAATAAAACAAAATAAAAGAGTACAGACTAGCAGCATACTGCTCCTTCGAATCAATTTACTTGCAATACAGTTATTAATTCGAATCACATTATTACTATTTACAGTACACTGTAAAATTTGTGGTGGTCATAAAAACTATCTTGGTATGTGTAGGGATATGAATATATGTACTGGTAAGGATAAACGTGTGGGTGCGTGATCTGGTTGTTTTCTTTCTTATCTTCTTTCTTTTCTTCTTTTTTCTCTTCTGCTGAGGCTACACTGATCAGATCAGCATAACCCAATTTTTTTCTCAACAGAGTTGTCATGTTTACAGAATCCGTTCCATCGCCGATTACTACTAGATTATCGCCATCCAATGCGGCAGACACAACACCTAAACAAAAGAATGGGGAAAAAAACTTGAGTTACAAGTCATACTCAGGCGGAGAAAGCATACTGGTTTAAGTTATAACGAGAATTGGGAGTTGAATTAATTCCTCCATATTTATCCTTAAGGATCTGACCATAATAGCAATTAAGTTTACATAATATAAGTATGTGTTTGAAGTTTAGGAACTTAGGTCTTAGGGTTGCAAAATTAGAAAATTATTTGAAATCACAATAAAGGCCTATAACTTATAATACATAAACAGATGTAAGGCAAAGCAACAGAAGGAATATTAAAAGAGCGTAATCAACAATAATTGAAGGAAAATTACCATCCTGGGTAACTGCAGTTTTAAGTGCCTTTGTGCGCTTCTTTGCATCATCCAGTGACAGCTTCACAATAAACTTTTGCTGCAATAAATTAAACAGTTGGCACTATTAAAATCGATCCCAACAAAAATGCGATTGACAACATAATCACATCTGATGGTTCTTCTGCCAGTTGTTCACCAACGGTAGAATTTTATTGTATTTTTTTAAGAAAAAAATAAGTTCTGAGGCAAAACAAACCTTAGTCATCTTCTTTTGTTCTTTTCTTGATTTTGAGAAGTAATCTTGGATTTCTGGAAGGGGCAGAGACTTGGGATGGGTGAGTGTTGGTTCGAGGTTGTGTATTCGGTGAGCCAATTTGATGAGTGAGAACAGACGAGAGAATTGTCTCAAATTTATAGAGAGATTAGAAATCTGGGGAGGATTTGAGGAAGCAGTCTAGAAGGAGACTCAGTCACACTTGAAAGGCATTTAGAAGTCATTGCTTCCAACGACGCGGTTATCGGACCCCATTAATCAAGAGATCAGTACGATTTTAAATATTCATTCACAAAGGGTTGTTAATGAATCTAAATATCTGCTATTATAATGCTGTGGATAGTGGGACCCACTCCTAGGATCCTATCAAAATCATACCTGTTCAAATATATATAAAAGTATAGAACAGACACGATGTAGACCCAAGCTACTGACCTACTGTCAAAACAGAATGACTCGCAGCACAGAAACCCACTTAGATCTCTCTGCAATTATGTACGTCTCATTTTAATCTAAATATTTTAAGAATTCTTCATTTTGAGGAATATTGTTCAATTGATGTTGATGTTCATAGGCTAAGTTACGGTGCAGGATTTTTTTTTTTTTAACTTTTAAATCAATAGGTCACTTAGTTCCTGAGGCATGAATCTCTCCCACAAAAACCCTTGTGAATGAATATTAAATACAAAGA
>JAJGRW010001087.1:380219-395506 GCA_025461045.1 Carex parvula | reverse complement strand
AACGTTATAGTTCAAACTTTAAAACATAACATCAAGATAAAACCGTTAGATGTGATATATGTTATTTTCTCTATGTCCTCATAAAAATTGTTACATTTAAATTTTGTTTTTAATGTGAATTAATAAGTTGAAATATCAACGTCTAGAAATTATCCATATGAGTATATTTTTACAAGCTCCTGATGACAATCAACACAAATTTGAAATGTAATAATTTTTTACACGTAGATAGATAAAATAATGTAAATCATATACAATGGTTTTATTTTTACTTTTAAATTTTAAATTTAGAGTTATAAAAGTTTTTAGAAATAAAGACATAATAAAGACACAAAATATGAAGACATTTGATCCATCTTCAGTTAAAAATATAAAAGGACTCTATACTAGTTCTGTTTTGACAACGACTTATGGAAAGCAACGTTATGAAATAAATATATCAAATTTTAAATAACCAGTGTACAACTGTACATAGACAATTCAATTGAATATTCGAATGTATGTTGACATTCCTAAGATATTGTTCCCTCTCTCTCTAGCAGCTGTTGACATCATCAACCATCAAGTGTTGTAAAACTTGAAGTTCCTTGTTTTTTTTTTTTTTGTGTGACTACTATAATGTTTCGATACATTAGTAATAAATGTAATATTGTATAATTTTTTTAATTTGTCTAGAAATTGTATTTTTTTGTTCTATGATAGTCCGTAAACTCGATACATTTACACATTTGCACACTTCATTTTTGCACATACAGATTCAAACCTTAAATATCGGTTGCATCATTGCCGTAATGTGGCTATAGTTGTCAGTTGTCACCATCCAGTTTAGAAAGAGATTTTCAAAATTAAATAAATCATGATATGGAGTGTTCCTTCTTAAAATAAATCAATGTGGCACCCGTATTCTCTGTAGTATCATATGTAGTGGAGCTCGCAATTTTAGAGTTTCAGATTTATTTTTAGTCAGATTAAATTCAATCTAATATCTATTTAAATTGTAGAGGCCCTTTAAGAATCGTGCCAGGTTAAAAAAATGATCTAATACACTAACATTACGCCAGGTAAATTACTCATAGAATACGATCCCCGTAACCCTTAAAAATGCCTCCTTTCTGTCTCCTATAAAGAATAAAAAAGTGACAAAGCACGTCAAATCAGAAAGAAAAGAAAAGAAAAAAAAACCGAAAATGAATAAAAAGAGAAACAAAGATAGAAAATTAAAGAAATATTTTGTTAAAATAAATATTTTAATTGTTATTTCATTATATGTTCTATTGGAATTCCAATTACGTTGCGAGTGATTTTGAACAGTCATTGTAATTTATATTGAATTTATGAATAATTGTTATTTTAAGAATCGTTGTCAGGTAATCAAACTTTTCTATCATTTGTGTTTTCCATTTATATGGTTAAATTAGATATTTTAATTTAGTATTGGATTATGATGATATATTTAATGGAATAATTAGATTTGATTTAAAAAGAAAGTGAAAGGAATGGAAATATGAGAATTACTAGTTAAGGAATTCCAACTGTATAACTTGTTTTACGGAAAACCTTGAGTTTTATCGAGAGAAATAAGAGAACGAAAGAAAACCTTGACATGCTCTGTTGTCCGTGAAATATGCATGCATAATTTGATTGCATTTATGTGGATTAATCTGGCATGCATGAATAGTTGTTTAACTAAGCCAATTATAGAGAAACGCGTTATAAAATAATCGGTTACTGCACTATGTAGTTGATTCAATATAGTTTTTGTTTGTGTTTTTTGTTGGCGACTTATGCTGACAGGTCATCAAATGAATGCAAAAGTGTCGTTCTGTGATCGTGCATTCGGCCAAAGAAAAAAAAAATGTTGTGTCGAAGTTAATAAGTCCTAAAATAACCGATTTATTTACTCATAGCATTGAAAAATAATTAAATTAAACCAATAACATAATTATTGCGGCTCACTAGAAATGATTCGGAACAAAGTGATCAATTTTATTGCGACTTACCTCTTGTGGACCGTGCTAAAATCGTTGTAACCCTGCTATTTTAGGAAATTTAAAAAAAATAATGTCATTGATTTAATTTTCGAATTTTATGTAAAAATTAACTAAAATAGCGTCATTTTATTTAAACAAAGTTATTATTTTTTAATACTATGAATAAAAAATTGGCTATAATAGCGTCATTTATTTTTCGAATTTTATGTAAAAAGGATGAAAAACTATAGTTTATAGTAGTGCATCGACAACAAAAAAAGCTGCCGCTCATATCTATTATAAAAGATTGAATTTTTGGATTACCAGTAAGTAAAAAAAAACTACGGCCGGAGGAGTAGAGGTCCGGAGGACTACTCTTCTGTTGTAGTCCAGATCTCTGATCTGATTAGAATTCGGATCAATCTGATCCAAGATAGAATGTACAAATCTCTTTAATATTCATGACAAAGCATATTGGACGGTCCGGATATAAACTCAAAATTTGAGTTACTTTGGTGTCTTTAGCTTTTAAGCTTGTTACTGAAAATTTTTTAGTTACCACATTAAATATTTATAATTCTGATCTTACCACTGTTTTAGAGAAAATTCAAAATTTACTATTTTTTGTGTTTTTTCTTCTATTCAGTTATTTGTCTGCAAATAATAACAGACTTTTGGTGTGCAGATCAAAAATAATATCTACGCACGTAGTAAATTTTAAATTTTCTCTAAAACACTAGTAAAATCAGAATTTTGAACTTTCACGAGGTAACTAAAAAAATCTCGGGGCTTGTTATTAAGGGGAACAGTAAGATTTAGCCCTTTCTTGCGTGGAGATTTGGGGCTCTGTTAAGTCAATAATGCCCGTAGACTCCAAATGTCCAAACCCGGTTAAAAGGATCCGAATTCGCTATCATCTCACCCAAAACCCCACTTAAATCTCAACCCATGGCATTCTTCCAAGCACCTCCTGGCTCCTGCCCCTCTATCTCTCACACTCCAAAATCAATGCCTCAGTGCTTGAACCTTAGCAGTACCGCGACCCCTCTCAGTTTCAATTGCCCTCTATCTCAACCATGGCGCCGCACTGGCGTCTCTTTCTCTACTTCACCGACTCACTTGAAACGAAGATGGAAGTGGAGGTGCACTTGTTCGGCTGAGGAGCAATCCCCCAAAACCCGCTCGAAGTCTCCACGTGGCACGCCAGGACGGAGAGAGAAAACTGAGTCTGATAAGGTGGACCCTGTCGGGTTTCTCTCCAAGATGGGAATTACTGACCGTACTTTCGCTCAATATCTCCGTGAGAGGTACTATCTTTTCCTATCTTAATTCATGAATATTGACTAAGAGAAGCGTAAGATATGTTATGTCGTGATGCAAGCTGGAAAAACAGCTAAGTTGTTTACATTAATAAGCTACTGGTACTGGCTGGATTAAGGCTGAATAGCTAACCTCTATATCAGGAATTATCCTTGTTCAGAAAATGCTGGAGCCTGGAGCTGCTGCTGTTATAAACTTGTACTCGTATTTTAATTGAAATTAACATATATTTACTCTATTAGCACTAAAGATGAGCCTTATTCATTCTCAGTTGTTAATGGACAGGGCATTGCAACACTATCCAGTATATAACCCCAAGCTCGATTTAATTTCTTTTGTTCACTAAAAACAAATTTGCATCTTTCACTATGCCAGACTCATACAACTCTATTTTGGTTCTGAATTTAATTTTTGGTTAAAAGATTGTATGTACATCCTATATTCAATAAGAAGGGTAGAAATTTTTTTTGATGAGAAAAGAGTCATAATTCAATAAAAAAATTTAATTTCTTTTCTTTTAGACATAAGGCATACAAAGACCGCCGGTTTGAGCTGTATTCTCGTTTTATTGATTTGAAGGAGGCTTCTGCAGGGTACACTTTCATTGACTCCTTACAATCTTTTATCTTACAATTCATTGCCTATAAAGACCCTTCTGATTCTTCATTGTGACGCTGACCATTCGGAAAGAAGTATTCATGGTTGTTTATGCAATGTGAGCTAATTGTGTGCATCCAAATTAAAATTTTGATTGAAGCATCTAAAAAGATTATGCCAAAGATGTCATATGCTACGTCCCAATTCTGGCTACATTATGAGTACTGTTGATCACTACTGTACTTTTTACCTGGTAATGGTGATCTTAATTATTACTAGGCATTTTGCAGCATCTCATCTGAATTTTTGTCTTTCTTTGACAGCTATGAGCTTATGGGTATGCATAGACATCGTCAACACCGAGTTGATTACATGGAGTGGGCCCCAGGTAATGGCTGTGTGCTATTTCCCATGCCGGTTTAGATTTTTTGTGTGTGAAGGTTTTTCATTTTTTGCTTAACTGCATACTTCGATTTCTTTTCCCTAAAAATATCTCAAATTTGTTAATTCTCAATTGACACTACTATGAATAAATGATGCACCTTTATTTAATAGAAAGAAAAAAGTTTCAAAAGGAATGCACATAATTGTCTATTTTTTTTCAGGTGCAAGATATTGCTCTCTGATTGGAGACTTCAACCAGTGGTCACCAACTGCGACCAGTGCCCGAGAGGGGCATTTCGGCCACGATGATTTTGGTTATTGGTTCATAATTCTAGAAGATATTCTCAGAGAAGGTCAAGAACCTGACGAATACTACTTCCAAGAGTACAATTACATTGACGACTATGACAAAGGCGACAGCGGTATCACACTCGATGAAATATTGAAAAAATCACATGATGAATACTGGGAGCCGGGTGAAGTTTGGACCCGGGAGGCTCGATTAGAAATGGTTGCTAAGTTGTACGAACAGTTTTTTGGCCCTAATGGGCCAGAGACCGAGGAGGAATTAGAAGAAATAAAACCTGCAGAGGAGAGGTACAAAGAATGGAAGGAGAAGCAAAAGGGGGAATCTGATGGGCAGAAGAAGCCCAATTATGAGGTTATAGATAAAGGGGGGAAGCTTGACATATTGCAAATAGTGGGTGATCCAGTATCAGCGGAGAAATTTAAGATGAAGAAACCACCGATAGCATACTGGGTTGAGTTGCGAAAGGGGAGGAAGGCCTGGCTGGAAAAATATTTGCCAGGAATAAATCATGGGGACCGATATCGGGTTTATTTCAACACACCTGATGGGGCCCTCGAGCGGGTCCCGGCTTGGGCTACTTATGTTCTTCCTGGTAAATGTTCTTTTCTTCTATGTAATCTCATGGTATCGTTTTCATTCATCGGAGGTAATTTCATGTGCAACTCCGTCCGATGAATGAAAAATCATTTAGACCCTTGTGAATAGAATAGTGTTTTGGTTACCCTCAAAGATAGAGAAGATCCACATTGGTACCCCTATATATAAAGATTTCTAGTACTTTTGTCTTTCTCAAACGATTCTCAAAATTTGACTTGCTCTTCCCTCCATAATGAGAAACAAAGGAGGCTAATCAGGTATCTTTGAAGAAATTGAAAGGTGTGAAGTTATAGGAGATATTTGCAAGCTTTATGGGTGCGCAAAATGTTTCTTGTTTTTTACTGGTTATGCATGGTATCTTGATGTTTCCAGGTGCACCTATGAAAACTTTCCATGTGACTTCTGATAAATGTTAACTATAATTGTCAAGCTTTGATGACAGATCCAGAAGGGCAACAGTCTTGTGCTGTACACTGGGAACCGCCTACTAAGCCCAAAGTCCCAAAAAGTTCCCTCAGAATTTATGAGTGTCATGTTGGGGTCAGCGGATCAGAGCCCTGAGTTACTTCTTTTAATGAATTTACTTCCAAGGTTGATAACAATTTTATAAAACACTTCCAGGCAATTTCATTTAGATATGCACCCTGTGCAAACTGTCAACATATCAGGAAATCCCCGCAAAATTGATTATCATAAAGTAAATAGAAACCTATGATATATTTTATGTACCGTATTTGATGTACCAAATAAAACTCGATGATAAATTAAACCAGTGACATATGCACCCTGTGCAAACTGGCAACATATCAGTAAAATCCTCGCTGACTTCATAATCAACATATTATTTAATTATTCCTATGTTTTTATTGGCATACAAATATTTCCCATTTTTTAAGGGTTCCATTTGATGTTTGGATTCTGTTGTACTGAGGCATAAATGAAATTAATCGTAAATATTTTCTTTGCTGTCATTAATTCTGGTTTCTGGCCTTCCTAGTGAAGTACCAAAATATGTTGTTGCAGTCCTCCCTTTACTTCCTTATATTGTTAATAATTATATATGATTAACAAATGAGTATCATATTTCCTATTTTAGGTACTTCTGCATGTAAAAGATGCTGGATACAATGCCATTCAGTTAATAGGTGTAGTTGAGCATAAAGACTACTCTTCTGTAGGGTACAAAGTGAGTATATTTGTGTGACTTTGTGCTGATATTTTTAATCATTTTGATTATTTTGATTATAAACTATTCTTGTATAGAGTACAGATATATTTCCCTTTTTCTCAGGTTACAAATTACTTTGCTGTCAGCAGTCGATTTGGTACCCCAGACGACTTCAAAAGATTGGTCGATGAAGCTCATGGTAATACTGTTTCTCATGAATATCACTATGTGGATGCTGGCAATTAAGAACGTTCATCTTATTCAAATGGCAAAAATTTAATTTGATCTTTAATTGTGTTTTTCAAATTTGTAACTGTAGTCTGTTATCACTCCTGCTGGCAGGTCTGGGCATTCTGGTTTTCATGGATATTGTGCATTCCTATGCTTCAGCTGATGAATTAGTAGGTTTGTCCCTCTTTGGTGGGTCAAATGATTGCTACTTTCATACAGGTATGTTAAATTGAAGAATTTTATATCTACACCTGAAAATTGCCAGTATCCCCTGCGACTCTTCAAAACCAGAGATAATCATACATGCCCCTAAAAAACATGGGAATTATGATGGATACCCCTACAAAACATCAATCATAATGTTTACATTATAGTATCTACAAGCAAAAGTTAGCAATTTTGGTATTCTAGAAAATCAGCAGAGCCGACATGCTTCTTGGTTCGCACGTGTACGTCATATACCTGGTGTTTGTAGGGGCATTTAACAGTACCTTAGTATACAATAATATCTCTTTCATATTGCATTACAGGGAAGAGAGGTCATCACAAGCACTGGGGCACTAGGATATTTAAACATGGTGATTTAGATGTGTTGCAATTTCTTTTGTCTAACTTGAAGTGGTAATTCTTTAACTTCTCCTTTGCATGTATTAGTTATTAAATTTCAAGTGATTTTATTGTAGTATTGAGTGGACGGCCCAGTTTTTTCTACTTTTCTTCTTTGATATTGAGGGTGCTAAAATATGCCTATAGGTGGGTGACGGAGTACATGGTAGATGGTTTCCGGTTTCACTCGTTGGCATCCATGATGTATACCCATAACGGCTTTTCTATTTTTACTGGTTCCTTGGAGGAGTAAGAAATTGTAAAATTGGTTATGGAATCTTCTCAGTGGGAAATGTTTACTCTTATTGAAGTTTAATTTTCGTTTACATAGGTATTGCAACCAGTATGTTGACAAGGATGCCTTGATATATCTAATCTTAGCAAATGAGATGCTTCATGAACTTCATCCAGACATAGTTACTATTGCTGAAGATGTCAGCTGTTCTCTCTCTCTCTCTAAGTTGTTTTGTCTATACTTTGATATCGATTTTATAATACTAAAATTATTCTCGTATTATTGCATAGGCCACATATTATCCAGGATTATGCGAGTCAACAACTAAAGGTGGATTAGGTTTCGACTATTGGGTTAACCTTGCTATTCCTGATATGTGGTTGTGGCATCTGGAAAATGCACCTGACAATGAATGGAGTGTAACTAAGGTATATAATCAAAGTTGTTGTTCAGTAATAAGTCTTTATTTGCTAATCATTGTTTAACTATTTGGCACTCCTTTTTGTAGATTATGAGTTTACTGGTTAACAACCAAACAAGCAGAAGTAATAGCATTTCCTATGTCGAGAATCATGCTCAGGTAGCATTATTCTTCTCACAAATATTTTCTCTGTGCATTATATAAAACTATATATTGGGATCCATATGGTGATTGGCTTGTGTGTAAATGTTATCGCACACTTATATATTGGGATCCATATGCTCGTAGTAGAAGTATTTGCACCAACTTATCTCCAACTTGTTTCACAAATGCATGCATCTTTATTTGCAGTCTATATCTGGGGGCAAATCTTTTGCTGAAATTCTTCTTAACAACTCAAGAGGTGATTTGAATCCATCTGATAACTCTTTTAGAGCCACTTCCTTGCTCAAAGTATGATTCAATATCTTATTTTAGTATTATTGTTTCTGCCTTTTTTACTTTGGAAGTATGTGAATGTTATGTAAAAGTATCAAGATTCTTTAAATGTAGGTACATACCCAAGTTCCATGTAAGAAACCCAAAAGAAAAATAAAATACTTCATTACTAGTGAAATCCAAACTTCTATTGCAATCATTCCCCCCTATTCGTTTCTTCAGTTGCATTGCATCTCCTTTGTTCTAACAATGTTACTTTACATTGTTGTAGATTATTAAGCTAATTACTTTTACCACAAGTTGCTGTGCGTACATCAACTTTATGGGAAATGAATTTGCACACCCAAAAGTGAGGCAGCTTTAACTTTTCTCATTTCTTGATCTCCGTGTGATGTTTTTCTTTCTCAAATTTGATATTTTTTCTTATATTTACATCAAGAGGGTTGAATTTCCCATGTCAAGCAATAAACACTCATTTGCCTTGGCCTGCCGTCAGTGGGAGTTACTAAATGAAGGACTCCATAAGTGCATCTTTAATTTTGAAAAAGGTAACAAATAATTGATCATCTAATTGGTATTATGTGGGAAATATGCATAACAACTTTTCTATCTTTGTGAACTAATTTTACTGTTATTATTATCACCCTCTATTTAATAGGATTTGATGAGAATGGATGCAAATGAAAACATACTGGCAAGAACTGCACCAAATGTTCACCATTGTAACGACTTAACTATGGTACAATCTATGACTGATAAAAAATTCTGTTCGCAACAATAGTTTTTGGCATTTTGCAAATTACACCCAATAGTTTATCATATTTCATATAACACCCGTCATATTAAATTATTTAGCAAGGACCATATGAAGCAGCATAAGTGTCTCTTGCAACCATAAGGCTTCTGGTTGTTATTCCTAAAAGCAGTTGCATTCGTTGAACTTTCTTTGAGATAAATCATACCACATGCTAGGAGTTTAGTAAATGTTTGGTTCTTAATTTTGCCCCTGATTGTGTTTATTTTATCCCAGTAAGCACAAATTAAATTTAATTCAAGCTAAACTGATGTATGTAGATGTTAGGTTCGGAGTTTACATAAACTTGTCTTTTCTGGTCGACTAACCTTGTTGAGTATATGAAATTGTTAGGGGTAATTTGCACCTGTTCTAGGCTTCTAGCTTATGTGTTTGTTAGATGGGTGCAATTTGCTAGTAAAAAAGTTTGGTGATAATTGCAATCATGTGAAAATTTTGGTACAAACATTCAAGCTAAATTTTTAGTTCTGATTTGCATAATAACCAGCATGAAAGCAAGAAGCATTTTTTATTCTAGTTCTGTTAGTGCTAAAAAGATATCTCAAAAGACAATGGAACTATTTTCATTAAGTTTTCTGTATTTAAATTCAGAAAACACATATTTTGGCAAAACTTACCTGATTGCAAACTGTATGTTAGAAAAATTACTTCAATTATAAAAGAAAAAGAGGTTACTGGATGATCACTTCCCCATTTCTAAATTTAAATATGTTGGACCCCAAGTCAGGGCCAGTATTACTTATCAGGTGTTATATTTCATTTTAAAATTCTATGTCAAATGTGGTGTTTATTGCAATAGCCAAATACAGGCAGATGCTGTGAATTTATAGAAGTTGCCCAAGGAAACCTTAGTGTTTTATAAATAGATGACGTGGAATGCCTATACACCATTCAGTTATGTACAAGATCTTCCTTGGTTGGGCAAAGTGTGGCATGGATTACTTGCTTTTTAATAATCTTTAACTTGACAGGTTGTAGCATACACTAGGGGGCCACTTGTGTTTATCTTCAATTTTCATCCTGAAGATTCCCATGACTCGTACTGTATTGGTGCAGAGGAAGCCGGTGAATACCAGGCATGCCAAAAGCTCTCATTTTCTTTTCCTTCTGTCTTGCTGTTCTCTATGATAATTTTCAATTGAATATAACCAAGGATGGTTTTTTTAATCCATATTGGATAACACAGTGAGTGCCTTACCGAAAACTCTTATTGTTATTCATAACCTGCAAATATGAAATGCCTTGTATATTAAAAGAACCAGACCCTTTATATATATATATATATATATATATATATATATTTTTTTTTTTGTGAAATGAAATTTGAATTTGTTGTAGGTTTGGTGATTTTTGTGACTTTGTATTATGCAGATTTAGTTGGCATGACTGAGTTCTCTTATGTTATTTTCCCTTTCTTGAATAGGTTTTTTTTTTATTTCGTTTATGACAGCTTATTTTGAACTCTGATGAAATAAGATACGGGGGACATGGTAAGATTGGAAGTGATAAGTATACCCAAAGAACCCGTGATAAAAGGTTGTTCTCTTCGCTAGAATAGTTTCATGGTTTTAACCTTTGGATTATGGAAATTTCATATATGCCCCTGTGACATTCTGCTTTTGGAACTGTCACATCAGAACTTACCTAATGCTGTTATAAAACATTCAATTCTTATTTTTCAGGGCTGATGGTTACCGTCATTCTTTAGAGGTGACACTGCCTTCTAGAAGTGCTCAGGTTGGCTATTATAATAAATAAGGTGTTGGATTTCCAAAATAATATAAGTTTCTATTTTGATAATGCAACATTTTATTTATTTATTATCAGGTATACAAACTAGTGCGCATTTTGAGAGTTTAAACCTGTTTGGCGAATGCAGTCCCAAGGATGAAAAAAATCGAACCTGGTACAGGTTTTGCCATTAAATGTCAGAAAAAGGCTCTTATCACCTTGGGTACTGTTCATACTTGATTTCTTTGTTGCTTTTCTCTTGTTTCATTTGTCCTGCGAGAAAAATTCACATTTTTAGAGAGATAGATATAGAGATTATAAAGAGTAAGAGAGGTCGATAGAGATTTTGTGCAGCTTCCTCAGTATTGGTCTTGTGTGCATTCGTGTAGCCTCTATGCGCCTGTTTTGTTATAAAGGCCTTATAGCAGTACTTTATGTAAAGCTACCGACTTTGGACTTTTTTTGTGTAGTAGTTTGATTTGTTGGGTTGTTTGAGTTGCCTGATTTCTTTGAAATATCAGCGCCGAAACCCGAAAAGGCACGTTGACGCATGGATTTTTTTTTGTTCTTTTTCCTCCCTGCTCATCCTCTATCTCTGCTCTAGTGCTCTCTCTCTTGGTCAAAAGGAAAATTAGCCTTGTCTCTCGTTCGAGTAAGGTTATCTTCACGATGTCGCAGATAGTATAATTATTATTTAGCTCTTGTTGATTTAGTTTTGAATTTGTAAGACGTATTGTAGCACAAAAATAGCCTTATGATCGAAGAGAATATTATTTTGCATTGCCAGTACCCTCTTTTTACATACCAAATCGTACCAATATATTTATGTGACTGGTGTTTAGTTTATGCTTCTACCATGACGGACAGTGTGTAATAATTAAGATATGAAATATTTTTGTTAAGACAGCCCCTTGTTGAAAATCTCTATCTCTGTAAATGTTACATAGTCCAGAATTAGAATCACACCATAATTCGTGAATTGATAATTTTGTAAAAGAGCACAAAAATTAGGAACGTTTTAAGACAATCAGTGCACTGTAGGAGCGCAATGGTTTACCAAAAAAAAATATATATTAAAAATAGGAGGGCCATGCAATAGCCGTATGATTAATGCAATTGAGGACAGAAAGGGATCATTCAGATGAATTCTGTGAAATTGCATAGCTGAGGAATTTAGAGACGCAACCATCTTTTCTAGTATATTAATTTTGACTCTTTTCATAATATCTAAAATGATTGAAATACTATTTCATAATTTTCCATAAAATACCTGCCCACTACCGCTTATTGCTTATTAGTTTTTAGGTTATTTTATGGAAAACAAATCTCCTTCCCAAATTTGCAAATGTCGGCCTACTAATTTTGGTATTTCGGTCCACATTAGGGTCAGTGGTTTAAAAATTTAGAACATGATAATAGTATCTCCAGCAAAATCTTCTAAATGTATCATAAAGTTAACTATCTGGAACTGTACTTTAACTACTTTATCATGACCACTTTTTAAAAAGTCGCCGACGAATTTACAACTGACAAAATGCAAATATTAATACATATACACGCAAGTGTTGATGTTTAACATATTAAATATTTATATCTAATATACTAAGTCCTAAAAAAACAAGACATCAACTATATTTCTGTCTCTCTCTCATCAAATTGGGATCAGTTGAAATCCCAAGCTTAGATTTCAGGATCCTAAAATCCCTCCTCTCTCCCTATCTCTCTCCTCTCTCTTCTTTCTCTCTCCTCAAAGATTTGAGGAGAGATAAAGAAGAGAGAGGAGTGATTTTAGGGTCCTGAAATAGGAGCAAGAATTTCAGCACATTTGGACGCCTCTCTCATCATCCATCCATCTTTTAAATAATTTTAGAAGTGGTTTTTTTTTTTCCTCCGTTCAATCTCGCTTATATTTTTGACAATATGTGAGAAATTTTGCAAATATAAAACTACGAACGTCTTCTACATGATTTTTTTTTTTCAAATGAGATCTATGATGAAGTACTTTCGGGTTCTTCGTCACGCAAGCATTTATACCTCATCATGCAAGCGAAAATATTAATGTGTCAATGATTTTATTTTACCTAACATATTCTATCAGATTTTTTTTTTTTTTACACAAACTATTTCTTACACACGACAAAGTATAATACTTGTGCGACGAAGAACCCAAAAGTACTTCATCATGGATCTCATTTGAAAGAGAAATCGCGTATAAGACGTCGTAGTTTTAGATTCACAAAAATTCTCACGATCATCTGAAATATGAGCGAGATTGAACAAGAAAAAAAATCACAACTAAAACGGTAAAATGTGGATGATGAGAGAGAAAAAATAAAAAATTGATATGTCCAGTTTTTTTAGAAAGACTTGATATGTTAGATATAAGTACACGTATAAGTCTCAATAATTATATTTTGTCAGTTGTAAATTCACCGGTGATCTTTAAAAAATGGTCTTGGTAAGTGATAACATAGTTAGAGTTTGGAGAATTTCATATTTGAATTTAGTGATTTGGAGGATTTTAGAAAATTGGAGACAAAGAAATAGTATAATTTTCTTAAATTTTTTATTCCATTGAAAATTTGGCATTAACTCATATCCGACATTATCTGTATCTTTATTTAAATTATATGCTTCTCTATAACTGATGCTATGTTACCCCGATACTTACTTAGGGTTCCTGTATCCGTATCTGGTGCGTATCGGATACGGACATGCACTCGATACGCCCCGATACGTGTCAGATACATATATCAATACGGTCACCGATATGCATTTCACGTACGCGTTTGCCGATACGGTCCCTCTCCGCTCGGGTATAGAGTCGATACGCCAACAAGCTTTAGATTTCACATGTGAGCCGCGCGTGGACCCACTTAAATTGAGCAAAAATTGGTTCAAACGTGAAATGCGAACCTGGAATTGTGTAATGCAACATCGCCTTAACCACTACACTACCTTAATTTTGTTATTACAATGCACAGCTATTAATTTAACTTATACAAAATACTTTATCCAAAAATTTTGATATTCATTTATATAGTAATTAATAATAAATTAAAATAATAAAAAACCATATATAATTGACGTATCGTATCGGGATTTTTAAAAATTACCGTATCGCCGTATCCGAATCGTATCCGATACAATACGTACCCGTATCCATGCAACATAGAACTGATGTATAAAATAAACGACATTTCAAATATGTATCAATCCACACAAATATACTAAATTATTACTACATTTAATCCACGATAACAATTGAGTTTAGGTTTTGTAAACCATTTCTCTGTAGTCCAAATCTCTTACCAAACAATTCTGTTTTCTTTTTTTTTTTATTTCCTTTACTAAAAAAACAATTTCAATCTCAAAAAGCCATTATCTATAAAATTGTCATCATAATTCAAATATTCATCATTTAATTAAATAAATCGAGAAACAATTATAAATGGATTCAGAGTGAGGCTATGGTACTTTGCAATGCGCGGATAGTATCTCTGTTTCAAAGTCCAAATAGTTGATCTGAACCGCTCAACATTATATCTATGAAAATATACTTGGATACCAAATTTATATTTTTTGGAATTTTTACTATTTTGGTAGGTAGAAAATCACTACTTTCTGATGGTTTATAATTTTAGATCAAGTGATTTCTAATTGTCTAAAAAAATAAAAAATTCCAAAAAATATAAAATTTCTCCAAGTATATTTTTCATATGGTAATAATGTTGAGCGGTTCAGATCAACTATTAAACTTTGAAAACAGAGATATGAATCCAATGCACGAAACGATCCGCGCATAGCAAAGTACCATAGCCTCACTCATAGATTCAACTATCTTATAGTAACGGTTCAAAATTTAATTTGGATTAGATCTTGTTTAGCAAGGGCGGATCGAGATTAGTTACACGGGTGACTAAGCCATCTCATAATACAAATTAACAATTTATTTAGAATACGTGATTTTTAATTGATGTGACTTAATAGAAAACTATAGAATTAATTTCAAAATATAAAGATTTAGAAATTTTAAATGTTTTATTTCTAAAAAGTAGTTCACAGTTATTTAGAAATTTATTTCAATTGCTAAGATGAAAATGCTTTCATATTTTAATTTTAAAATTATTTATATACTTCAACCTCTCGTTAAAATACAAATTAGTGCCACGGGACTAAGCCAGTCACATGTTTTTTCTTTCCAGTTTGAGTTTTTGCAATTTATATCTTAAGTATGTTCAAATATAAATTTCGAAAATATTATAAATTTTCCGGGCCGTTAGAACTTGTTCTTCCATCTTCTATCATATATTTATATGGTACTCTGTTAGAGCAGAACTAGGTGTTAAACTTACCCATTATTTGATGACTTAAGTTCAAAATATTGGAATGACTTTAAATAATGAATTAAAATTATTGAAACTGATCTACTTCACGTGTGATGCGTTTGCATATCAATTTATAA
>JAJGRW010001087.1:348240-373338 GCA_025461045.1 Carex parvula | reverse complement strand
TTTAGGGTCCTGAAATAGGAGCAAGAATTCAGCACATTTGGACGCCTCTCTCATCCTCCATCCATCTTTTAAATAATTTTAGAAGTGGTTTTTTTTTTTCCTCCGTTCAATCTCGCTTATATTTTTGACAATATGTGAGAAATTTTGCAAATATAAAACTACGAACGTCTTCTACATGATTTTTTTTTTTCAAATGAGATCTATGATGAAGTACTTTCGGGTTCTTCGTCACGCAAGCATTTATACCTCATCATGCAAGCGAAAATAATTAATGTGTCAAGTGATTTTATTTTACCTAACATATTCTATCAGATTTTTTTTTTTTTTACACAAACTATTTAATCTTACACACGACAAAGTATAAATACTTGTGCGACGAAGAACCCAAAAGTACTTCATCATGGATCTCATTTGAAAGAGAAAATCGCGTATAAGACGTTCGTAGTTTTAGATTCACAAAAATTCTCACAGATCATCTGAAATATGAGCGAGATTGAACAGAGAAAAAAAATCACAACTAAAAACGTGTAAAAGATGGGTGGATGATGAGAGAGAAAAAATAAAAAAATTGATATGTCCAGTTTTTTTAGAAAGACTTGATATGTTAGATATAAGTACACGTATAAGTATCAATAATTATATTTTGTCAGTTGTAAATTCACCGGTGATCTTTAAAAAATGGTCTTGGTAAGTGATAACATAGTTAGAGTTTGGAGAATTTCATATTTGAATTTAGTGAGTTTGGAGGATTTTTAGAAAATTGGAGACAAAGAAATAGTATAATTATTCTTAAATTTTTTTATTCCATTGAAAAATTTGGCATTAACTCATAAATAAGACGATTATCTGTATCTTTATTTAAATTATATGCTTCTCTATAACTGATGCTATGTTACCCCCGATACTCTACTTAGGGTCCTGTATCCGTATCTGGTGCGTATCGGATACGGACATGCACTCGATACGGCCCCGATACGTGTCAGATACATATATCAATACGGTCACCGATATGCATTTCACGTACGCGTTTGCCGATACGGTCCCTCTCCGCTCGGGTATAGAGTCGATACGCCAACAACGCTTTAGATTTCACATGTGAGCCGCGCGTGGACCCGACTTAAATTGAGCAAAAATTGGTGTCAAACGTGAAATGCGAACCTGAGAATTGTGGTTAATGCAACATCGCCTTAACCACTACACTACCTTAATTTTGTTATTACAATGCAACAGCTATTATATTTAACTTATACAAAATACTTTATCCAAAAATTTTGATATTTCATTTATATAGTAATTAATAATATAATTAAAATAATAAAAAACAATATATAATTGACGTATCGTATCCGGGATTTTTAAAAATTACCGTATCGCCGTATCCGAATCGTATCCGATACAATACCGTACCCGTATCCATGCAACATAGAACTGATGTAATAAAAATAAACGACATTTCAAAATAATGTATCAATCCACACAAATATACTAAATTATTACTACATATTTAATCCACGATAACAATTGAGTTTAGGTTTTTGTAAACCATTTCTCTGTATGTCCAAATCTCTTACCAAACAATTCTGTTTTCTTTTTTTTTTTATTTCCTTTACTAAAAAAACAATTTCAATCTCAAAAATCCATTATCTCATAAAATATGTCATCATAATTCAAATATTCATCATTTAATTAAATAAATCGAGAAACAAATTATAAATGGATTCAGAGTGAGGCTATGGTACTTTGCAATGCGCGGATAGTATCTCTGTTTTCAAAGTCCAAATAGTTGATCTGAACCGCTCAACATTATTATCATATGAAAATATACTTGGATACCAAATTTTATATTTTTTGGAATTTTTTACTATTTTTTTGGTAGGTAGAAAATCACTACTTTCTGATGGTTTATAATTTTTAGATCAAGTGATTTTCTAATTGTCTAAAAAAAATAAAAAATTCCAAAAAATATAAAATTTGGTCTCCAAGTATATTTTCATATGGTAATAATGTTGAGCGGTTCAGATCAACTATTTAAACTTTGAAAACAGAGATATGAATCCAATGCACGAAACGATCCGCGCATAGCAAAGTACCATAGCCTCACTCATAGATTCAACTATCTTATAGTAAACGGTTCAAAATTTTAATTTGGATTGAGATGCTTGTTTAGCAAGGGCGGATCGAGATTAGTTACACGGGTGACTAAGCCATCTCATAAATACAAATTAACAATTTTATTTAGAATACGTGATTTTTAATTTGATGTGACTTAATAGAAACTATAGAATTAATTTCAAAAATATAAAGATTTAGAAATTTTAAATGTTTTTATTTCTAAAAAGTAGTTCACAGTTATTTAGAAATTTATTTCAATTGCTAAGATGAAAATGCTTTCATATTTTATAATTTTAAAATTATTTATATACTTCAACCTCTCGTTAAAATACAAATTAGTGCCACGGGTGACTAAGCCAGTCACATGTTTTGTTCTTTCCAGTTTTGAGTTTTTGCAATTTATATCTTAAGTATGTTCAAATATAAATTTCGAAAATATTATTAAATTTTCCGGGCCGTTAGAACTTGTCTTCCATCTTCTATCATATATATTATATGGTACTCTGTTTAGAGCAGAACTAGGGTGTTCTTAAACTTACCCATTATTTGATGAACTTAAGTTCAAAATATATTGGAATGACTTTAAATAATGAATTAAAATTATTGAAACTGATCTACTTCACGTGTGATGCGTTTGCATATCAATTTTATAATTTTTTGAATTAATTTAGTATAAAGTCAAGCATAAAAACATAAATTTATAAGTTAATTTTAATATGTTCATTTTTAATTTTTACGGCTTGAATTATACTAAGTAAATTTGAAAATTAATAAATTAATCATTTAAATACATCACTCGTAAAGTGAATCGGTTTCATTGTTTAAAGTCATTGTTTGATATGAATCATATAGGTTTTGGAGTTAAGCTCACCAAATATGACATAAAAGTAAATCGATTTCAATAGCTTGGTGAGCTTAAAAACACTTCTATACACACACATATAGCCTGAGTAGAACTAGGGTGTTCTTAAGTTTACCAAATCTTTTTGTGAACTCAACTTAAAAACGTATTGGATTAGATTGAAACAATGAATCCAAACCGTTGAACACATCTATCTTAAGAGTGATGTGTCTACATGTAAAATTTTAAACTTTCAAATTAATTCAGTGTAAAGTCAAGCGGTCAAAATTAGAAGGTTTATAAATTAATTTTAATGTATTCATTTTTGGATGTTTGTTTACCACCTGACTCTATACTAAATTAGTTTGAAAAATTAAAATTTTTGCATCACTAGTAAGGTAAATAGATTTTAACAGTTTGATTTCGTCGTTTGAAATCAATCCGATAAATTTTATAATTGAATTCACAAAGGAACTCAGTGAACTTAAGAACACCCTAATTATTTCATAAACCATTAAGTTTAAGCTATCTAGGAGCGTCCAATTTTATCCACAAAGTACGAGATCACATCAACGCTAGAAGAAAGATAAATATGAGATGGCATCTAAATAAGGGAGCAACTTGGGTCCGATGTCCATCGGATCCAAAGTGGGTCCGATGGGCTCTATGACAGTCCGAAAATTAAAGAAGCCGCGAAAGTTTTGGCGTGAATGTTAAAGCAGATCGGACGGTCATAGAGCCCATCGAACCCACTTTGGGTCCGATGGGCATCGGACCCAAGCTGCTCCCTCTAAATAAAGCTTATTGGACCGAAATGGGTTGAGCCCGGTCTAAGCCCAATATAAATAAATCAGGACGCAAATTCAGAATCCATATCCTCTGCATTAACGTAACTTTTGAGTTTAGAGGTCTCCACCGTCGGATGATTTTCACGGTTCAGATTTAATTGGTCCTGACCGAAGACTCTGACCACAATAATTGTGTCGCTCCCAGCTTCCCTTCTCTCCATTCCGCATCAAGAAGAACCAAATAAAGAGAGACAAGGACCTTCCCAAAAGTTGAATGTTTCTCTTTCCTACGTTTTTTGCAAAGGTTTTGTCTCTTTCTTTTTTTTCCTTTTTAGTGGAATGGAGAGAATGAAAGCTGGGAGCGACGCAATTATTGTGGTCAGAGTCTTAGTCTTAGGTCAGGACCAATTAAATCTGAACCGTAAAATTCATCCGACGGTGGAGACTCCTAAACTCAAAAGTTACGTTAATGCAGAGGATATGGATTCCATAATTCAGGCCTTTCATGTCCGGTTGGAGTCGCCAAGTCGGTGAATCGTTTACGCCTTGAACATTAATTTGCGCGTGAGAAACGAAAGCTTCTTCTTCCCCAATTTTGGCGAGCTTCGGATTCGCGTTTCTCTCTAAGACTATTTCTCACGATCCACAATGGTACGCGAGATTTCCATTCACTAATTTTTACCTGTTTATTGTGACAACTTGATTACTTTTCTCTTTAGATGCCTTGGAAACCCTAATTGAAATTTCTGTTGATATGCTGTTGATCGAAGATGAATTGTGTCCGCGTTAATTACTGATTTGGAGCTTCCTTTTCTTATACTTGAGAGCTTTAATTCTTTCTTTGTGGGAGATTGAGTTAGATTAAGATGAAAATCTGGCATAATTCGTGGTCTTTTTTTATTAATTTTTTTTTTGGGGGGTGGGGGTCTATATTCAGACAGAACAGTACCAATTTAGTGTGGGAGCTTGTATACTAATAATTTTTGTTGTCAGTAACTTTGTGTAAAACTGTCAACAGATAGTGCTTGCTTTGGATATTTATATTTGGAAGAAAATTGCATATTCATCTGCAATATTAAATTTTGTGCAATTCCTAATTTGTTCTCTTTTGCAATATTGCAGTCTTCACTAGCCGCTGCAAGAGCAGATAATTTCTATTACCCGCCAGAATGGTCCCCCAAAAAGGTATGATTATTATTACTCTAGTTAGTATCATATCTTTGTTCAGTATTTTGCAATACTTTTGATCTTATTATGTATTAATTATTCTAACTGTTATACAGGGTTCGCTCAACAAATTTCATGGGCAACATGCTTTGAGGGAGAGAGCAAGGAAACTAGACCAAGGGATCCTGATAATAAGGTAAACTTCTAGCACTTGCAAATTAGCTTTTATCTTTGTACATGTGCATATTTGTGCCAGTGTTCCAGCAAATAGGTTCTGAATCTTACTTTTAATTTTAGATTCGAAATGCCTTTCAATATTTGGTGCGGTGGGTGCAATTCTATGATTGCCAAGGGAGTTAGGTTTAATGCTGAGAAAAAGCAAGTTGGGAACTACTATTCTACAAAGGTGCATTTTCATTATCTCATGATCTTATATCAAAAGTAGTTTATATGCAAATTACTCTCAAATTAACAGATTTCTGAAGCAGTTAACAGATGCTTAGTATTTACAATGAAATGCATGCTTTTTTGTCTCTTCAAGGGGCATTAAGAAATTTGACAATTCACTTAGATTATGTAAAATGTCCCTGAGAAAAATACAAAGGAAACGCTATATTTTTTATAATTAACCCCAAGATAGCCGCTAGTAGCACATAAGCAGCTGTCTGGAGGAGGTAATATGTAACAGTGGCCTGTCATGGGATTTCATAAATCATTTCAACTTTCTACTTAAATTTTATTTTTAGAATTTCCTCAAAATTGGTTCGTTTCAAATCAGATTCCTTGCAATTAGCATCCAACAGCTTTTAGGGTATTGCCAGTAAAACACCATTAGTATCAAAATAAGTTGGAATATGTCTATTATTGCCCAAATCATTCTACACATCAAACATTTACACCATGTTTGGTTCAGGGCTAACCCGCTAAATAAAGGGTTTAGGGCTCACTTAAGACGCCGAAGACAGAATAGTTAGGCTGGCCTAAGATGGCGTTAGTGAGAGAACCCTTTTCTCCTCTCTCTCTCTCTTGCTTAACTATCTTGCCTTTCTGGCTGATTTTAGTCAATCCGTCAGTAGTGAAGATTGTTAGAATACTAGTTGCAAGGTAAGAACTGTGGGTACTTCTGCAAATGCAATGTTATATGAAGCCTTGTTTAAAATTGAAATTGTTTTGTGTGGGTAAACTATATTTCTGCATTGATTTGGTGGTAGATATGGAGCTTCACGATGAAGGCGGCATGCTGTAAGCATGAGATCGTCATACAAACTGACCCAAAAAATACTGAGTATGTCATAATAAGCGGTGCTCAGCGTAAAACGGAGGATTATGATGTAGAGGATGCAGAGACATTTGAACTTCCTGCCGATGAAGGTAGTTTTTAAATAACTTTCTGCAAAATTTCACGTATGTTCCTAAGAAGATCTCAGAATTATGTTTCTCATTTTGTCCCCATAATATGGTGGGTAGCAATTAGTTTCTTCCCAAAAAAGCAAAAGGCAACTTGAAAATGCTTGAATTCCTATGTTAGGACCTTGTTTACATACTTCGAAGAATTTGTGGAGGTTAAGATTATGGATGCTATTTTCATTGCTTGCATCATTGTTTATGGTAACTACCATAATTCAAGTAGTAATTAGTAATCAAAGGTTGGCTAATATCAAAACGTTTGTTCCGGAGCCGTGGTGCAACCAATTGGTTTTCCGATTTTCAAAGTTCAAACAGTCGATCCAAACCGTTAGATGTGATCTCTATATTAAAATGTGCTTGGAGACCAAATTTTACATTTTTTGGATTTTTTTTACCATTTATTAAGTCAGTTTTAAAATCGCTAATTTTAATAAACAGTGAAAAAATTATGAATCATTGAAAACAGCAATTTTAAAACTAACTTAATAAATAGTAAAAAAATTCCAAAAAATGTAAAATTTGGTCTCCAAGCACATTCTATTATAGATTGAATGTTGAACGGTTTGAATCGACTGTTTGGACTTTGAAAATGTAAAGAACAAAGCGTTTGTTCCACGGCCTAGGAACAAACGTTTTGATATTAGCCAACATCTTAGTAATCAAGAGTTTCATATTAATTAGAAGTTTTATTATCTGTAGAGAGAGGAAAGCTATCTGATCCTTTTTATCGACTGGAGCATGGAGAAGAAGACCTGCGCAAGAAGAAAGAAGCTGAGCCGGTGCTGGTGCGGCTACAAAAGGTGTCTGATAGCCGCCATGCAAATGACTACTCACTGAATAGAGCTCTTCGTGACCGCCTAAGGGTTACCAAATGAAACTTTATCCCAACTTTTTTCTTTATCCTTTGGGAAAAGTGCACCAGAGACCCTTTAACTATTGTCTTATCAGTCATTCAAATATTGCAAGGGTTGGGAATTCTATTTTTCTTAAACCCTTGCAAAATGTGTATTGTTAAAAAATGTTGATTTTGTGTAGGACTGAAAGAAGTAAGGACCTGTTTTTTTCTTATATAAAAAAGAAAAAAAAAAGCATTGTTAAAGCTGAGGCATTCATGTAAGAGTGCATGGTTGAGGTATATCTGGTGTAAATTTCCCTCTTTATTAATGCAATTTTATCTGTAGATTGTAATCCACATTTTTTTTTTCTGTTCTAGAGCCAAAAAAAGCGTGTTTCTGAAGAACAAGATGCTGCGAGAAAAATGGGGCTGGGAGTGCGTCTTTTACCTCCATCAAAAGAAGACACTGCCACTGCACTGCAGTAAAATTCCCGTCGAAATTTGAGAAGAACTTAAGGGACAGAAGGGCTGCCATAAAGGCTTCCTCCATTTTTCCAGAATCTTCTGGAACTGCATCCTCCAGTCGGGCAGCAGAACTGTTGGCCAAGAGGAGAAAAATCAGTGTCACTGCAGCCTCTGCTGTGCTGGCAGGTCAAGTTAAACCATCGTCATGGCAAACTGGTCAACGGTCTGTTAGTGCCGGGAAGCAAAGATCAATTGTTTGATCGACGTAATTTTTGCATTTAGGTTACATATTTCTTTCTATCCTGATAGTATCTTGTGAGTGTATTACCTGATATTGTTTTCTTGGTTACTGTTTGTACATATGTTTATTGTGTGAGAGTTAGATTTGTCAGACAAGGTGCAATGTGGAGCTGGGTTTAAGATGGGTTGTGTTTATCTTTGGTAATAAAATTTAGTACTTGGATTATGAAATGTCATTTTTGCTTTCTTTATGTCGTTGTTTGTTGACCTTGTTGAGTACAAAGACTTGATTTTGCCGATTGTTAGGTAGTGTACTTGGTCTTAGCATAAATTCATTATGCGAGTTGTTCTTTTTTTTCCCATTTTCTAACTTGTGATCGTTTATTCTTCAAAAGATGATTCAGATTTGACCTATTTATGCAATTTATGAGGAACTAACTATACAAGGCATTATTTGGGAGGATCTTGTACCAGAAGAACTGTTTTCTTTTCAATTTGATGTCAACTGAAGCTTGAGAGCGTGATAAGAAAACTTGTCTTTTTGCAGAAGTGAAGCAATAAATTTGTCGGTGGTAAGATAAGAAATTTGGTATTTAGCTGTTCAAGCAGATTCATTTAATGCTGTTAAAGTGACAAATAGTTTTTCATCAATCCAAAGTCAACAATAGTACTTCAGGAGCACTTCAAAACAACGGATATATCAAAAGATGTTGGGTTTCATGTCTTATTTACATTCTTTCTAATAGTTGATTATAGTTTTGTCTTATTTACATTGTTTTAAATAGCTCATTATAGTCTAAGTATCCTAAAATGTTTCTCTCAAGTATATTTCATAGAAACTGTCATAGTCACAACTCACAAGCATGAGAAAAAAGGTACACTTTGCAAAAGACAAATGTATCCAGATGCAAATGATAACACAATAACAGGTGTAAGTCACTTGCCTGCTTTTGATAAGAAATCAACTGTCGGTGAATTTACTTGTTCTAGTTTTTTTATTGAAGCCCATACTAAATATTGTCAATGTTTGCCTACGTGAATAAATCAACTGTTGACTTTCTTTTTTTCTCTGCTTCTGATGTAGCAAGCATTCCATGCCAATGCCATCCATAGTACGAACTATCCAGCTATTCCCACTCATTATCTTATTCTCTCCTCATTTTCTTAATCCAAATTCTTATTCCCCCCAAAGCAATTCTTCCACTCTGAAGCCACATTGTCTTAACATGCACTTTGTTTATTTGTCTAATTATTTGTTGCTTCTCTAAGCAGATAACACCAATTACGAGAGCTTCCAAGATATTTATTAATTAATTCCCTCTAGCTAAAAACAATTCCGATTGTCTATTAAGTAGGGTAGTTCCATTTGATTAATTGTTCCTTGACAATTCATCTCTCTATGAGTGAGATTGACCAGTTCAAAGCATATTTAATAATTAAAAATATATTATTTTAAAACAAAAATTATGACAATGCAGAAAGGACAGTTGATTTCCACCGTTTCAATTCATCTCTCTATTTTGCTTTGACATTTGGAATGCACTTCTCTTTCTTTTTTCGAATTAATGCGCCTTTCTTTCTTGACCGTGAAGTTAGTTTTTCTCACAAGAAACAAGTACTCCTATTGATCTCCACCAATGCGGAACTCTGCCTCCCGTGTTTTTTCTTGCATGAAAACCGCCCCAAAAGACTCAAAACTTGTAAAGAAAATCATAATTTGTTTATTGACCAGATACACCTTTAAAGTTCTGTATTTTACTTAGACATCTTAAAATGCTAAAATTGCTCAAATTTTGCGGATTTTGGTATTTAGATTGATTTAAAATACTGATATTACGCCCATATAGCATTAAAATTACACAATTTTTCGCTCGCTAAATTTATCAAGAAAGTATTTTTAGTATTTGAACCGCACTAGTATGCCTTTAATTTGAAGGCATTTTATTGTTTTAACGATAATAGTACCTGTTTAATTTTTAAGATGTTGTATGTGAACATTTAGTTTCTACTAATTAAATTAAACTGATTGAACAGTTTTTTGACACCATGGCGTCAATGTTCTCTAATGACATATTGCCTTTAAATGACAATAAAACAGTAACTAAACTGATTAAACCATTAAATTATACATCGTCATTAAATTTTGTTAGATGTTTTTTAAAGCTTAAGATTAGAGACTACTTTTATAATGGTAAAATTGAAAGCATTATATGATTTTTATGTGTTTCAAAATGTGTAACTAATAATTCATATATTTATTTTGAATTATTACATAACTTGAAAAATTAGCTTAAAAGTATGGCAATTTTGTAGCTTTGGCCGCTTAATGACACAAAATTCATGCTTAATGCTAATTAGAACCTCGAGTCTAAAGGATTCATATATCAGGCTTTCTATAGGTAAAATGTTTATGTAATTTCTTAGTCTTATTTCGACTCAGAAAATTAATCAGCTTTTAATGGAATAGGAAATCCACCTTTCTCTCTGTAGTGATATCAGTAGACATTAATTAATATTTACTATGTCCGTTTGATCTAATTAATTAAGTTAGGTTATAATCTTTTATTATCCTTTCCTTTTTGTTTATAAAAGAACAAATTTCTATGCAATTTTGTATGGATCGACTGAAAACTATTGCATGCCAGGCTGCCAGCAATTTCCTATGCAAGTTGAAAATCCTAACTTCTCCGGCTCTACTCAGCATGCATGTCACAAAGTAAATTACAATTTTCAAGATAAATTCTTATATTATTGAGCAAATTATAACAATGGTCAATGGTAAATATCATGTCAGAATTTTTCAAGTTAACTATTAGAGGGCAAACAAAAATATAACAATGTGACATGTTATGCCTAGAGACAGGTTTAAAAATGCATAAAATTTATGTTAAATGAAATACATATATAATGGAGAATTTACGTATGCTAGTAAAGGATACTATGTTTTGTTGCGAAAAAAAAAATCCTAAAATTTTCTTCTAGAAAAAAGAATTGAACTTTTAGGTGGGTAAATTGATAAATTCAGCAACTATAAACGCAGAGAGACTTAACACATGGAGTCCCATCTAAGCAAGTGTCACCGTCCATTTTCAAAGCCTTCTCAGTCATAAATATTTTCTTTTCTTGGTCTACTAATCTCAAGCTGTCAAACCCTCTATCCCACTCTATCTCTCTTCTTCCCTCCTCTCTTTCTCTATCTAGATCTCATACCACTACCCCATGAATCCCTTCTCATACCCCAATTCTCTCTCCTCTCCCCCACCATGGCCTTGAGGAGCTCTAGTGCCATTGTAACTGTCTCTCTCCTTCTTTCACTTGCACTTCTCTTTCTTTCTCTTCATGATCACCATAGGGATACAAACTCCAGCTTATCTTCCCGCAGATTGTTAACATCTACAACAGAACTGCCGCAAAGCAAACACCATCACCACCATCACCACCACCACCATCATCATCATCAACCTGTAAATGCACCTGTTTTACCGGGTTACAGGCCAAAACCAAGACCGGACCCAGGTGATGAGATTGACCCGCGATACGGTGAGCAAAAGAGATTGGTACCGACAGGTCCGAACCCGTTACACCATTAAACGATTACGCTTCTATATACGAAGGAAGCAACTGATTTGGTGAGTGCTTCTCTTACCAGGGTAGTTGATGCAATTAGAATCCTATTCTTTCTGTAAGTTTAAAAGGATATATATCCAAAATATGGGAATATCAGAAAATAATTATTGTACTTTGAGTGTGAGATTATATTGTTCATGCGTTGTATGTATGTATTGTTTCTAAACTTTTGGTGTTTAGTCAGTTTTGAGGAAAGTGTTATATTTATGCCTTGAAGTTGAATTAAAGAGTGAAAGAAGAAAGGAAAGAAATTAAGTTGAAAGCAATTTAACCTTGTTTTGTTTAATCCTACTTATGAAGAGACAGATGCTTCCCACCGACTTCAATTAAATGCATGATTGTGTACAAATCATGAGGTCATTGTCTCCATTCTTGCAAAACAGTAATTGTTGGTTTTTGTATTCCTTCATTGGATAGTACAAAAATGCTGCCGTCAAAATAAGCACTGCTGCATGCAATCTCATGATACGAAAGTAAAAAAAAATTCGCACCCATGTTTCAAAATTATATTCCTTATAAAATCATGCAATAAATAAAGTTTGTTCCTTCATATCTTCCCTTGTTTTTGGTCCGGAGAAGTGTCAGAGGTCGAGTATGTTTTAAGTCTGAACGCTGTAAAAAAAGTTTGAAATGCACAAAAATTGAATAGAGTAGATGCAACGGCACGGTTTTGGCACACATTACCACGTATTGATCAATCCATATAATTTAATAATTCGAGTATATATGTATACATGGGATGTGTATGAATTGGATGGTTTGACTTGATATTTATACTACATGTGGATGGTGAAAGTGAACAACCACTAGATGATTAAAAAAATGCAATTAATTATAACATTCCGAGCGCATGATTTACGAAATTCAAGCTTGGATTCTATGCAGCACCTACGTGTAGAAAATTTTGTGGCATATATATCATGCCCGGATTAATTAAGTATGGGATCTACATGGCTCTTCACAAAAATATGCCTTATTATTTTAATCAGAAATTAATTCTTTAGAAAATATCGTGACAAAATTTGAATTAGAATGCATGCATGAGATTAGCAATCCCGTGTCCGGATTGACACGTAATTGACACCCGCACTTTTCTATCCTCTTTTTTTTTTTGTGCAGGTGTTAGAAAATTTCATCTGAATATACGAGTTGTCAAACGATGCTTCCATAATTCAAATTTTGTTATCATATTTCATAAAAGATTGTTTTAGGATTAAGGTTCCATTAAATTAAAGAATTTAAGATGTTATTTCCAATTTTTTGGCGATTTGCTAACAATGCTGCGGGGATACTGTCGGTATATCCTCGCGAATACTCCCGTCGCTAATAGAAAAATCACTTTTTTGTCGGTATACCCTCGCGGATAGTCACTTTTTACAATAGTGTAATAGCCCTATACTGGTATTTCTTACAAAATGCACGTATAAGCATGTTCGTTGACAAGTCTCCATCTATAAATTTCTTTGATTACATATACAGTTGACAAATTGCAATTAAAATAATAGTAAATAATTATACACAAAGATTCTCGTTTTGCTTTTTTCTTTGCTATTTTTAAAATGATTTAAAAATTATAGCTCTGGCACCAGTGCAGCGTTTTTTGTTTATTTCTAGTACGGATTAGAGTGCCAGTTAATGTGTTATTGGGATACAATTAATTAGTAAGAAAATCTTTGAGTAGTATTGGAACGTACATAAGAATACTTTATATGCTAGAATTAGTTTTGGATTAGGAAAAAAAAAATATTTTAAAATGGCACTTGTATCCAGTAATGATTACAACAAATGATTTTTTTTCAACAAGCTTTAGGCTCAAATAATGTACAACCCAATCAACCTGATTAGTTAAGCAAGAATTTCTGCATAGAGAAGCTCAAAATAATTGTATACCTGTTAAGTATTTTATTGCATCTTACCCATACCAAATACATTTTTAATTTTAAATGAGAGGAAACAAGCAAGAATAAAAGAAGCAGATTAGACTATTGGGCATGACATAACATGACTAAAAAAACTTGCAAGTCCAACATTTTTTTTATATTTACAATTATGTCCTATTTGACTAAGAAACGTGAGAACAAAATAAAAATATAAAAGCTTCTCTAGTTTATTTAAATTGAAAGCATTATGGCAACTACCAATGCTACATCTAAATAATTGCGCATAGCCTTGACATGAGAAAAACTGTGAATATACAGTTAGTATTTAGTATAGAGTAGAACTAGGGTGCTCTCGAGTTCACCAAGCCCTTGGTGAACTCAAGTCCAAAACTCATCGGATCGGCTTCAAACGACGAATCCGACCGTTGAAACCCGTCTACCTTACGAGTGATGCGTTTACATGCACAAATTTTAAATTTTGAAATTAATTTTGCATAGAGTCAAGTGGTCAAAAAACGTCAAAAAATGAATGCATTAAAATTAATTTATTAACCTTTTAATTTTGACCACTTGACTCTATGCAAAATTAATTTCAAAATTTAAAATTTTTGCATGTAGATGCATCACTCGTAAGGTAGACGGATTTCAACAGTCGGATTCGTCGTTTGAAGCCGATCCGATGAGTTTTGAACTTGAGTTCACCAAGGGCTTGATGAACTCGAGAGCACCCTAGTTCTACTCTTTAGTATACACGGACTCTACCAAGAAGCATTAAAACTTTAAATTTATTAAGAAACCGAAAGCACCGCGTTTGACACCTCAATGGATGTAATGTTCCCAAGAAATATACGATTATCTACTCCTTCAAGTTTTAACAAGTCATCTTTGCCTCTGCATGCTTGCGCAGTTGTGCCCCATGTGTAAATGTGCAATGATGCTTCTTTTCTACGCTAGTCAAAATCACAATAGTCACAATAGTTAAAGAACCTAGCAGGGGCGTTGACCTCCACTATTCTTTTGTTCTACCTTTTTTCTTTCTTCTTTTGTTACAGTCTAGGTATTTTTTGTTCTACCATTTTGAAGCATACACGTGTCCACCTTGTTTTTCTTATTATTATTTCTTTTGTAATGTAAAATATTAAATATCACACAATACAAAATATATTTATGAGAAAAGAATTTAAGAATTTCAAATTTTGTGGCCATTAATAATACAATATAATTTACATTTTAAAACTATTTCTGGCAAATTACATTGTCCATCTTTTATTTACAAATTAAATGATGCATTTTCACCATAATACCATCATTTTTTTTTTCTGGAAAAGCATATATATAGCCCAAATTTTTTTCATGTCCTCAATTAAATAAAAAATACACAAATGCCCTCAATTTCTTGTTTTTATTCTGGGTGGTTCTCTTCCAAGACAACCTCTCATATTATTTGCGGTAGACTTCGGAAGAGAACCGTCCAGGTTCTGGGTGAATGTTTTTTTTTTATTCTCAAAATGAAAACACTAAACTAAATTTGATAATAACACTAAACTAAATCTCAATGGTTATTCTTTTTTTTATGGCATATCCTATTTCTGAATACCAAAAACACTAAATTTAAAATTGAAAACAGTTTAACTAAAAAAATGAAAATATAACAAGAAAACCCTAAATCTGAGATTTCATACATTTACATGAACAATGCCTAAGAAAATAGTATGGTAAATGACAAGAAAATAGAAAATTAGAAAGCAAACAAACTTAATCGGAAACTTAAACTCAAGTTTTGAGTCTCTTCTCTTTATTTTTTGGAGCTAAAAAATGCAATTATCCCTTCTAAGAATAAATTTCATAAAACTATAAATTTAAACACAACACATATATGCCATACTAAAAACACCCATTTACTAATATAAACAACAATTACAATAATATCACATATTATTAGTTACATAAATAACATTCTAATTAAAAAAATATAATAAAAAAATGGATTTTGACTTTATACATTTCTATGAACAATGAAGAGAGTATGGTAAAGGAGCACAAAATAAAAAATTAGAAAGAATTAATCAGAAACTTCAATTCAAGTTTTGAGACTCTTTTTTTTGTTTTCTTGCAATACTGACTGCGTCGGCATCCCATTTCAAGGGGATTTATAAATAATTGATATCTCCTACTCTCGAGATTTCTAAAAAGTGGTAGAATGCTAAAATTGGACACTCGAGCGCCGAGTTACGTCTGTTTGAAGTTTCTTCGTCGGAGTTCGCCTTCTCGGCTTTTCTTGCCTTATCTCTCGTCCTAACCTCGCATGTTTAGAAGAAATGTCTTACAGAAATACATGTACAAAAAAGAGATTTAGAATTGAGAGATGATTTATTTAATAAATAAAATAAAGTGATAAACAATTATATTCCTCAATTAATCGTTATGTTGTCTATTTCAATAAAAATACAAAATTAAGAAAAAATTCAGAACATTTGTGTAACTTTTTATTTAATTGAGGATATGAATAAACATTTTGGCATGTATAGTTGAGCTCAAATAATACAAGTTGATATGATAATAACAACATATATATACTTATGATCCCATTGCATGTTTGTGGCTTAAGCTGGCTCGAGTTAATTTTATTTCACAGGCAAGTACAACCACATAATGTATATTGAAAAAAAAAAAAAGAGGTACTGTGGTCGATTATATATGTGGAGTAGGAGCAAAACTAGGGTGTGATGTGCTCACGCCGTGAGCACACCTCCTACAACATGCATTTTTAAAGTTCAAATAGTCGATTCGAACCTTCCAATGTGTTCTTCATATTAAAATGTGCTTGGAGACCAAATTTTACATTTTTTGGAAATTTTTTACTATTTTTTCAGAATTTTTGATTAAACTAAACAATAATTTGAAAGTGATGATTTTCAAAAATTCTGAAAAAATAGTAAAAAATTTCCAAAAAATGTAAAATTTGGTCTCCAAGCACATTTTAATATGAAGAACACGTTGGAAGATTCGAATCGACTATTTGAACTTTAAAAATACGGTTTTTGAAGGTGTGCTCACCAAAAAGTTTGGTGAGCACATCACACCCTAGTTCTACTCATATACTTTTTGGTGAGCACATCACACCCTAGTTCTACTCATATATGTGCATTTGACTTTATCCGCAGTGGCCAACAATTTTATGAGGGTGCAAGAAAGACGATATACGCGGCCCCCTTTGTTTGGTACAGTGATCGTAGCCCGGTATGATTCTTGCACAAAAGAGGAAAAAAGAAAAGTAGCTGGTTATAATTTCTTCCAATCATACTTGCCCAGTTGCCCTCCCTTTTTTTATAATAAATACTTGTCGTCTTTTGATTTTCTATGCCATTAATCGTCATGTGTGTGTGTGTCGTTATAATTGTGATGGCATAATATCCAATATTTATTGTTAAACAAGGCCGTGTATATACTGTCAGGCGGAAACTGAGCCCAAAGCCCATACAGACCAGAGGCCTTTATCTCGGCTAATAGGAAACAAAAGGGGAAGATGGGAAGGTGAAGCCCAGATGAAAACAAAGTTGGATATGCATATCGGTCTTCTCTCCGCGAGATCCATTGAATATTTTAAACCGTTAACCATAATCTAGTTTTCATGTCAAAGTATTTGTTTTTTATTTTTTTATTTTTTGAACTCTTTTTTGTAAAAGATCTAGTGTCAAAAATTATTACAATTTTTTTTAATGAAATATCGTAGGCTATTACTAAATGCAGATTTCATATTACGAAAGACAAAAGAGTTGTTGTACTGGAGACAGCATGCATTCAATAAAAAAAAAATTGGTACGTGTTCAGATTGTGTATCAGTACACCTATCGGTCCATACTAGTACGATGTTCGCTCAGAATCGTCTAATTCACTTCATGCTTGTGCAGTTTGCTCAATATTTGTGCGGATTAAAGACGCATAAATCATGAAGTGAATTGGACAAATCTGAATTGACATCGGACTGATTTGAGTCCCATGTCCATCAAACACATTCCGCTTCCCTTTAATATTTACGCAGAATATATCGAACAATCCAGATCCAAACTCAAAATTTGTGTTACTTTAGGATTACGAATACAGACCAAACGGCGGAGTTGTATAAAATTTATCAATTTTGGGCTGGATTCAGATGTTAGCTTTCAATCAGGCCTTTGAAATGCGAACAGTTCGTAGTGCAATGGGAATGCAAGGTTTGTTAAACCAAGTGCAATCAGGCCTTCAGATGTTAACATTTCCAAGTAACGAGCAAGGAGATAATTTTGAATACAACCTCATTCGCAGTCGGACCTCAACCGTTCGATCTGCACTAAAATTTGTACAGAGAATTATATTCATTGGATCGTTTAAGTTTATTAAGTTCTAAATTTATTTGCAGATTTGATGGTTTAAATTCAACTTCAAATAATATTTGTTCAGATCCTATGAGATTTCTCAAATTTTGAGTGGATCTGTGGAAAATATCAACCGTTCAAATACTATTTACACGAATCTCAAAGCACATTAGTACTGACTCCGTGCATTTCGAATAGGCACTATTAAAAGAATTAAATTGCAAATTTCTGTACCTACTACCTCTATATATCTTCTCTAGCGGTATTAGGAGAATTATTGTTGTCTTGAGTGCAAATTATGACCCTTCCCTTAGAAGTATAAACAAATTTATGCAGTCTTCTTTTAATCATTATCGACCCGGGTGAAAATTGCATAATTCTTGCCCTAAAACTATCTCTTTTTATAAACTATCTCTCTCTAAACAATTTGATGATATCTGCTATGAATTTTTTTTAAAAATCATAAATAAAAAACAGAATTTTAGAAAACTAACTTGATTGGTTGGTTTTTTACAAACACCATAAGTGTCTAGTAGTGAATCAATTATTTTTTTTTCCGTGCCGAATAGCCAATTTGGCATGAAATAGTTGTTCACATTTTGTTTATAGTTCATGCTGAAAATTTGTGAAATTCTTCAATGCCGAATAAGCTATCCGGTACGGGAAAAGAAATAGTTCATGCGGAATAGGCTATTCGCCATTTATTGGTTTTTTTAATAAACCAACCAATCAAATTGGTTTTCTGAAATTCTGTTTTTTATTTATGGTTTATAAAAAAAAAAATCTATCAGCTATCCCCCTATTTATTATAGTACGAATTGATATTCTGAAAAGGAAATTTTATTGTGAGTTTGTCATGTCAGATGTCGTCAAGATAACATTGTATCTTTTTTTGTCCATAATGACAAATGAATTATTCGGATTCGGTTCGGCAGGATCAAAAATTTGTAATTCGAGAATATTCGGGTATAATTCGAGACTGATTCAAAATTATCCGAATCGAAGATCTCAGTCTAAGGGTGCAAACGGATCAGATAATATCTGATCGTATCCGGATCTGTATCTGAAAATTTGACACGGATATCCGATATCCGAATATCCGTGCGGATACGGATACGGATATGGATATGGTTTTGAATTTTAATTATCCGTATCCGAATAGTAGATATATACCATATAGTTTAATATATATTATGAAAATATTTATGTATATATCTACAAATATCCGATATCCGATCTGGATCCGTACATATCCGTCTAATATCCGATCCGTATTCGTATCCAAAAAAAAAGCGGATACGGGTATGGTTTTACCACTATCCGATCCGTTTGCACCTCTATCTTAGTCCCATAATGGAGCAAAAAAATGGTTCGGCAAAAATTCAAAAAAAATTCACAAATATAAGTAAAATTCGGGAAGAATTCGTAAAATTTGCAAATTATTCGTAAATAATTTGGTCAACAATAATTTGACGTTTAGTTTGCTATCACAAAAAAAAAATTTATTCGTAAATAATTCGTGAACCTCCGCATCACAAGTGAAGTGAATTGTGTTGCTTTATCGGGAGTGTCAAAATTGACATAATGATTATCAAAATAAAAAGTAAAATTGTAGAAAATAGAATGACAATCAAACTTATTATCATAACAAAGTATTCATTAGAAGGGCAATATTTATGTTTCATAATGCAGTTGAAATAATACAAATAATAAGTAAAATTTCAACTGCATTATCAAAATAAGTAAAATTATCAAAATAATACAACTTATCCTCAATCAGATGAATAACTTAGCATTGGGTTTCAGAACAATCTTTTTATGAGTACCGTGTATTCAGGTTAATCAATTTTTGTCCTTTTACTTCCGCCCAAAGTTTGAGCCCGTGACCATCTTTTTTTTGGTAAGAATTTAGAAGTGCTCGTAAAATACATATACAAGGAATTCATTTATAATATTTATAAGCTACAACATCTTACAACAATTTAGTTTTACAATTTTAAAAGTCTAAATAGTCAATTCAAATCGTTCAACATGATCTCTATATTAGAATGTGCTTTTAGATCAAATTTTACATTTTTGAATATTTTTAACTATTTATTAAATATTTTACAAAACTGTTGTTTTTATATAATTATGAACCACTGAAAAACAACAGTTTTGTAAAATACTAAATAAATAGTAAAAAAATTCACAAAAATGTAAAATTTGATCTCCAAACACATTTTAATATAGATATTATGTTGAACGGTTTAGATTGACTCTTTGGACTTTGAGAATTATAAAACTGAATTCTAATAAGATGTTGTAACTTACAAATGTTGTAAGTGGATCCCTTCTCTTTCTATATTTAATTTTTGTTATTGTTCTCGAAGAGAAACAATAAATTATAAAATCAGAAGAGAATTTGGAGCAAGAAAGGTAACTTGCGATATTGAAATATATATATTTGCTAAAGAGCCAAATTTCTATCTTCAATGGATCCAACTATTTCTTTCTAAATTGTTACTGATTATTAGGTTTTCTAATTATGTCAGCATTTAATTAGATGCAAAAAAAGAAGAAAGCATTTAAGAAGGATAAAATTGATATTTAGAAGAAAAAAATATATATTTTCTCAGCGCTCAACCATTCAATTTGTGCTCCGAAAATAAGGATCTCGTAGAGAGGTTCAGACTTTTCATTTGAAAAATCCCATAAAATATAATATGTTGCAAGAACTTTATGTAATAATATAAATTTAGCAACTTCAAACAAAAGACAGATCAATAACGTGTTGTAAGCAACATGTTATTTATTTATTTATTTTAAATAACGTGTTGCTTACAAAACATCAAATTTAAAATAAAAACAAAAACAAAAGAATTCTCGAAAAAAAGCTCAAATAACATATATATTTCATATTGATTTTGCTCTGCTGGCCTATGAGGTCCGCCCGTATGGAACTTTTGGTTCATATATAAGGTCGTCAGCCAGGTCTAGATCAAGATTTCTCGGCTTGATGTGATCCATTTAATTTTGTTGGTTGAAATTACAAAAGATTCAGAAGCTTAAATAGGTACTTCCAAAGTACATTTTACATTCATATGCATTTATTTGTTATTTAAAAATTATTACTAAATTAAAAGTATAATTTGTTTTATTAATTTCTTAAATAACACCTGTATTATAGTTGGTCTGATTTGAAAAATATTTTGCCAGTCAAAGTATAAATTAACCAAATTTGTACATTTTTTATCTAAAATAATTTAGCACAATATCTACATTTTTTTGTGAAAATTTGAACAATATTTTTTAAAATATCAAATCAATGTACTATGTTACCCAATACTTCATATATGATCTCGTACCTGTATCTGATATGTATCGTATTGCCGTATCGATACCCGTATTATGTTGAACATTATTGTATCATCGTATTCCGTATCATTACCGTATCCATGCAACATAATTGTACCATAAAAGTAAAGTACGCAAAAATTATCAAAAAGTACATTACAGTTTGAAATTACAATTTTAGGGTTTATGTTTAGAATTATGAATACCATCTCAAATCCGCAACAAGAAAAGATTAAATTATACAAGTATTGAAGATAATCAAAGTAGAATATCAACCACGTGGATCAGTCATTTATTACATTTTTAAATAAAACTATAAAAGAAAAAAATCGACTATTATACAGGCATTAATTGATATTTTAACCAAAATACATATGGTCAAAAGCATATTTTATTTTGTGTATCTAAACGATCGATACACATCACTTAATGTAAAATAATATGTACCTTATTTTTTCTGTAGATATCAAGTTCAATAGAACACTGAGATTTACTAGTGTTGGATATTTTAAAGACATTACCTTTCGCAAATATTTATATTTTTAAAGACCTAATTTTAGAGTCAGATTTCAAAGATTAAAACAATAATTAATTACTTTAAAATTTTAGTTAAAAAATAATATTTAACAAAAATTGTATCTAAATGTAATTCGGCTCAATATATTGAACAAAATATAAAATTTTGTACGATAGGCTGACCCAAATGACACTATTTAAATCCAAACCAAATGTTCTTACTTCCAGACCCGGCATTTAAACTAATTACTCCAGTTGTTGTCGGAATTACACCAATCAAGTTCCCCTGTGCGGTTGACATGACCGATTTTTTATTTAATACCCTCAAAAAATAAAAAATTACTCGATATACCCTACGATTTCAACTATTTGAAAACTAATCTAACCGCCCCCACAGTGGAGCGGTCCACCTCAATACCTGGCCGCCCAGTGGGGCGGTCTGGTATGTATTTTTCTTTAAAATTGTTGCTATATTTATGTTACAATTTTTCGTTGTTAAATTTTATTTTGTTATATGTTGTTGTGTAAACTGTTATTTCATAAATTTGTTGTAATGTCAAACGATGTGTTATAATTTGTCTTGTAATGTTTTATAATTTTATTGTAATGTTTATAATTTGTTATAAAGTTATAATTTTATTGTACTTTTATAATTTGTTATAATATTATAATTTTATTTTACTTTTATAATTTGTTATAACGTTATAATTTTATTGTACTTCTATAATTTGTTATAATGTTATAATTTTGTTTTGTTTGACTTAAAAAAACAAAATCCAAAAAATAAAATACTAAAACTACAACATAAAAATATAACAATCCAAATATAAAATATTACAATCTAGTCTAACTAAAACTACAACATAATCTAAAAAATCTAACGACAGTGGCGACGATCAGAGAGGGACAATCTTCTACCTTAATTTTGGTGTTTCTAACATTTCTTAATAATTTCTGACAATTTGTAACATATTTTTATAATTTATAATAATTAATAAGAATTATTATTGCAAACTAAAATAAAAATAATTAATAATACAATTTCTAAACAATTATTATTTCTAAATAATTCCTAACAATTTATAAATTCCTAACAATTCCTAGACAATTCCTAACAATTTATATTAATTTCTAACAATTTCTAAACAATTTTGGACTAAAAATATAAATAAATTTTTTTGAGGACTTACATGAAAAAGTAGAGGCGATCTGCTGGAGAGAGAGAGTAAAAATTGGAAATGAAATGGTGAAAAAACGGGAGGGGCACCCCTCAATTTATAGGCAAAACCAAACCACTCCACTGTGGAGCGGTCAGGTCTAGAAGCAAACCGCCCCACTGTGGGGCGGCTAGATGTTGAAGTGGACCGTCCCATTTCATAGTGGGGTGGTTAGATTATTCTTCGAAATAATTGAAATTGGAAGGTATTTTTGTTATTTTTTTAGGGTATTTAAAAAAAAAATCGGCTGACATGAGTAACATGCGAGACACAATCTTCACTTAATGCGTTGTTTTTGCTTTTAATTTTTTCTGGCAATGAACATGACCATTTGTAAATGCAACACAAGTGGGACTGTGGGGGTTCGCACTCTCTTCAACGCTACAAATTGCAGCCCAAAAGGGACAATTTCTGATATGATATTTCAAGATCACAAAAATAGTAGCCCAGTCTAAATCGGTTGGTACAAAACAACAAATGAACTATAAGAAAAATTAAAAATAGTAGTCCGGTCTAAATCGGTTGGTACAAAGCAACAAATGAACTATAAGAAAAATTAAAAATAGTAGCCCGGTCTAAATCGGATGGTACAAAACAACAAATGAACTATAAGAAAAATTAAAAATAGTAGTCCGGTCTAAATTGGTTGGTACAAAACAACAAATGAACTATAAGAAAAATTAAAAATAGTAGCCCGGTCTAAATCGGATGGTACAAAACAACAAATTTGAATACTGAAGGGCAAATTTCAACCTGTGCATAGAATAACAGTTGATTCCAAGCTGTCTAATGAACAATTGGACCATTGAACACCGCATGCTACATAAAGTAACATCTTTTTTTTAAAAGAACGGATTTGATAGGATCAAATGATAATTTTAAGAAAAGGTTTCGATATAATCCATCTATCATAGATCATACGCACTTCTTATGTTATGAATAACAGGGGAAAAAATTCGCTATAGAGAGGGTTATAATCTAACAATAGACTAAAGTTTAACAAAAAAATAAAAACAGAAGAAAATGCAAATTATGAAATATGTTATATAACTAATGAGCATAATCTATTAACTGTTGTTTGTACTAAATGAAAGAATGGATACATGAAAAAATTGAAAAAAAAAAATGCACCATAAAGAAGCCACAGTGCTATAATTTCAGATGCTGTGCTGAAATTGGTTGTCACATATTTGGACCATTTGTCTTTATTCGATATTTCAGATTTAGCCTGATTTTTTTTTTTATACTCAAATTGGACGACATATTAAGAGCAATAAATGACATTTTAGGATAATTCATTCATTTACATAATTACATTGTTAGATTGATTTTATATGTTTCTACAGACTGGGAAAGTAAAATTCCATTTAGCATAGTTAAACTTAAATCTATACTTAGGTTCAATCAGACCATAATGTCATACTATCGAGTACTAGAACTAAGATTTATACTAAGAATAGCTCATTAAGTTTGAAAATGTTGGAATCTTTATGGACGAAGTTGATATTAGTTTAAAAGATAGATGACATTTTTAGAAAAGAACTTCGGGATTGGAATGTACTGTAAATCAGAACAACAAAGAAAAAAAAAAAGATACTTTTTATAAGAGTTAGAAAGACTTAGAATTTGTGCAGGAGGATGCGATAGATTTGTGATTTGAAGGTGGAAAAATAAGGAATATTATTGTTCTTTCTTATTAAAATTGGTTGGAATTTGGAAGGCCGCCATTAATTTATATCAACTACATGAGGAGCTCAATACATTATGCTTTAGAAGAGGTACATAAGGGAAGAGGAGGGGGAGAGGAGAGGAGAGGTGATCAAAACATGATCAATCCATATTATTTGCTCTGAAACACTAAATTTTGAGGAGTGAGGAGAGAGAGGAGGGTAGGAGAGCTGAACTCCTATATACAAATTACTATTTCAAATTTATAACTCTAAAATTAGAATGTAAATGATGTAACTCCTATGCGCTGCCCTCTCAATCACCTTCAACCGCTCATGATTTTCAGAAACACAATCTAAAAATTAAAGTATTTAATTTGTTGGTTAAAAAAATAAGCTTTTAGCTGAAAAATAACCTCCTTTAAAAATGGGTGGTTGGAGGATCCTAAGTGCAATTTTTTTTTAAAAAAAACTATGAATTATCTCTTTGTAATTGTATTATGTTCTTTGGTACAAGGCCTATTGTCCTGGATTTCTGAATCTATACTATTTCTTATTTGATCATGATATTGTAAAACAAAAATATGACAATTTAATACCATTAAAAGATAAAAAAAAAAAATGGTAGAAATAATAGCCAAAGGA
>JAJGRW010001087.1:267885-343740 GCA_025461045.1 Carex parvula | reverse complement strand
AAACACAAAACTGAGGAATTGAATTTGGTGCATCAGGCAGGATTCTGAGGATGGGAGGGCTGTCTTGTAATTTTCTTGCCAATTATACCAAAGTACTAAAATTCACACAAGACACGTTATATTTTCAGATTGAGTAAAGGTATGTCAAACAAAGATACTTTCAATTAACAATATACGTTTGAAAACTTTTGATTTAATAGTACTACATTTCTTAACATTCAGCCATTTGTCCTGGAGAGAGGAGGAGTAGAGACGAGAGAGGGTACGGTAAAGTCCACAGAAATAAAATTAAAAGAAAAATACATATCGTTCCTCCATTATTAGGCGTGAAGCACGAGAAGAAAGGAAGAAGACAATTAGACAAACAGGACACCACCGTTTAAATTAAGGGATATATTAGTCAATTCATTTGTAATAATTAATAAAAAAATTAAATAGTTAAAAGGGAATAAACGAAATAATATGAAATTTTTGTGGAGATGTTAAATATTATGGATTTTTATGGAAACATGACTATTTCAAAAGTTTAGATGGGTACAATTTTTCCTAAAAAAATAAGGAAGGAGTGAGCTGCCATATATACCCCTCGAAAACTTAAAATTACACATTTTTTCCCTCTAAAATTTATAATATCATATTGACCCTTCTAAATTTTAAGAACTCACAAAGTTACTCATTTTATTGTCTTTTGACTCTTTCTATTAAAAAATAATTCTAAATTATAAAGTACCCATTTTATTCTTTATAAGAAAAATAATAATATGTAGCATATTTCAGAAAAATGTTAGTCTTTCTAATCTATGTTACTCGGATACTCCACATTGAGCTTCGTACCAGTGTCAAATACGTATCGGACACGGATACGGCCCCGATACGTACCCGATACGCCAGCTGGCGTATCGGCTTACGTAGCGTATCCTTAATCCTTTGATACGGTCTTCGATACGCTCTGACTGGTCTGGATACGGTTTTGACACTTCCGGATACGGTTGGTATACACTGCACCAGCGACGCTTCTGCCGAATTGGATCGTGGACCGCGCATACACCATACACCGCGCATACACCAATTGTTGAGGCAAAAAGTTTTTACCAGTGCCAGGGATCGAACTGGGGTTGTGCGGCATAAACACCATCAACCTTTACCACTACACCACTCTCCATTTGTTGTTAAATGCTAGTAGCATTTATATTTAATATATATTTAGACGCACCATATCAAGGATTTTTGATATTTAATTTATATATAAATAAAATATAATATATAAAATAAGCGTATCGTATCCTTGATTTTTGAAAATTGTCGTATCGCCGTATCCGTATCGTATCCGATACGATACCCGTACCCGTATCCATGCAACATAGCTTCTAATTGGTCGGTTTTCGACATCAAATGAGTCATTTTTCTACTTTGACGCTTACACGAACATATATCCAAATGTCAGTGTGTATGCTCAGAAGCAGAAAATTGATCCATTTTTCCTTAAAATTCGACCTGAAGTAAAAGCCCGTCATTTTTTTGAAACATACAACATATTTTTATTTTTTTAATAAAGAGTAAAATGAATTTTATAAATGTAAAATAAGTTTTAATAGAGAAGACAATGGAATTAGTAAATTTGTGGGCTTTTGAATTATAAATTTTAGAGGGGAATTTTCAAGTTTTTGAGGGGTATACATGAAATTCCCCAAAGAAAGTTAAACAATAGTAAACAATAACAAGCAGTAAAATCTTTAGTGAAAATCAGCCATGACAGCCACAGCCACGCTTCCCTCTTTGATCAGCACCACAACCTGGGGCTGGGAGTCTCCGGCCCGGTGGGCCTACAAGCATCCATTCGAGCAACCCCATTGGATCCCCTCCAGATAAGGCGCTCCCACATCTACGACCCTGTGCCTGGCTGCCTCCGCTACAGGTTCGCAGTTAATCAATTTTTGTGCCTTTAGTCGCTTTCTCCTTCGATTTTCTCTTTAATAAGCGAAACCGAACTCATAAATGCGGGACAAACCCAAGTACACACTCATGGGTCGCTATTGTTCCCTGATTAGTGCTCATGCTTAAAACAATTGCATCTGTTGTTCCTAATTATTCATTTTTGTTGTTATAAAGGAAGGCAAAGCAAGTTATGTAAGCGTTGAGCAATGGTCCTATATTAGTTTTTCATAGACATTTTACTCTTGTTGAACAATTTTCTAATTTCTGGTTTCAGATTGATGATGAGGTTGGTTTCTCCTGCTACTAAATTGGGCCAATCGCATCAGATTAAAGCGTTGCCATGTCAGCACACGAAATATGTCAGTAGAAGAGCTTCCATCTCGAGGTTTGCATACAGAGGAGATTCATCTCATGCTGATGAAGATAGCAAAGAAAGGCAGCTGAAGCAATTAGATGATTATTTCAAGAAACTCAATCTCAGCATATCAAAAAGTGAGAGGGCAATTGGAAAAGATAAAATTGGGATAATAGATTCTGCTGTTGAGAAGTACAATCAAATTAGCAATTTGGTTGCAGATGCAAAACGATCTGTGCGGTTTGAAAACACAGACAATAGGAGTGACGTCACATTTCTTTTCAATGAAGAGAAATTTAAGAGTGTACAAAGTGAAAGTGAAGATTCTGATTTCTGCTTGATGTAAGTCTTCTGTACTTCAATGTATATTTCTTGGAGTTACTAAGCCTACTAATGTTTTTTTTTTGGGTGTAGAAATGTGTTGGTGGCAATAAATATTGCGGTTCTGTTATTTGAGACAGCAAGCCCGATAAGGGATAACGACCTTGAGTATGTCTCGCTACCCTTTTTCTATGGTGCAAAGGTCAATAAATTAATTCTTCTAGGAGAGTGGTGGAGACTCCTTACCCCTATGTTTCTGGTAATTTTTAATTTATTCTCGTGTTGGGGAAATAAATATGTTTTTTTAGTTTCCTTTGCTACTAATTAGTTTCTAAAATATAAATGTGAAAATCACAAGTGAAAAAGAGAAGCACTCAAGTAGGTTTCAGGTCCTTCCTTCCAAATTATTTAAAAGAAAAATGACAAAGTGATATTTTATTATTACTGAGTTCCAACAGGAACCAAGCATTGAATTATTTGATGTTACTAAACAGGCTGAAACACTGACCATACATGCAGTACATATTACAAGCATATGCTTTGCTAGTACCCATACTAATGCCACTTTGCCCATGGCAAAGATTCCTTTCCTCTTTGTAAATACCATATTATCTGTACAAAACCACTTACCAAGAATTTCTGAATTCCAACTAAAAGGGAGATGTCATGATTTCTTGATTGGATGAACAGCACTCAGGATTCTTTCATGTGGTGCTTGGATGCTGGGGGTTGCTGACATTTGGGCCCCGCATTTGCCGAGCATATGGTCCAGTAACCTTCTTTCTTATCTACCTACTAGGAGGGATATGTGGCAACTTCACGAGCTTTCTTCACACTCCTGAATTAACTGTTTGTGGCACTGTAAGTTACATATTTTGAGTATTAAATTTTCTGATATGGCATCTTGGATGTAGATGCTGTATCAGTCAAATTTGGTATTTTACTTCACATGCCAGCATCAAATTGTGGTGCTGATTCTATTTAATTTCTTTGTATTCATTTTAATTTGTTGTGCTATTTCTGTTTTAGGATTATTTAAATGATACCAGTACCTTTTTAAGACCATACTCCATACTGACTGACTGGTATACAAGCTGATTGGGCTGGTTGCAATTTTTTTTAACTGCTGGATGTTTTGAACTTGGTGATTTCTACACAGAAACATACATATGGCCATATCACAAAAAAGTTATCCAAAACCTAGCATACTCAGATCAGCATATCTCTATACTACCCAAATTGAAACACTTCTACCTGGTATTTATTGTGTTAATTCTTTGTTTCTCGTAAACAGGGTCCCTTGTTTGCTATTTTTGGTGCATGGCTTGTGTATCAAGTACAAAATAAGGAGGCAATACCGAAAGATGTATTGGAGACTATGTTTCAGAGAGCTGTTCTTGTTACTGTTCTAAGCTTCATTTTAAGTTTCTTTGGACCAATAGATAACTGGTTAGTCATCCTCTGTTACAAACTTACACTTTTTTGGGGTAATTCTAGAAATTTTGGGCATGAAATGATTCTAGTCTCATTTTTGTGCATTATTAGCCCAATGAACTTTTGCCCTCCTCTTTTCCCTCAGATAATTCTTAATTTAATTGTCTTTATTAGCCCAATAGACACTTGCCCTCCTCAAAACCATCCTCCAATTATACCAAACAATATAAAGTTTATATGAAAAGGTATGTTGATTTGAAATGACGTTATTTCAGGCTTATTTTTATGATGATTTTTTTTTGTTCGCTCTGAAGGTCACATCTCGGAGCAACTCTATCAGGGCTTGCGTTTGGCTATTTCACATGTCCTAGTCTTGAGCTGGATAATGCAAATGCGGCTTCCAAGGAGGGACAAAAAGAGGGGGTTGCTTTGATGCAGAGACAGATCAATCCATGTAAATCTGTGGCTATATTTACTGTCTTGGTAATTTTGTTGACTTCTCTTGTCGTCCTATATGGCATGCAGCTTGAGTTGTTGGAATTTGAGTGAATTAAATTAGTTTATTTAGTTTGTAACATAGATATAAGATTTCAGGAAGTGACAAGGTATATCTACTAGTTTGTAACATAGATATTATAGTATCTTTTGGACCAACCTAATTTGTTTTTGCTTGATGTCAGCTTGAATATGTTATATAAAACAAAATGTTGATGTTTCAAAAATGCCCCTCGATTTTTCTTATCATTCTATATTATGAATTTATTGAAGCCAGTGCTGGCATGAAACAAATATTTCATTGGTCGAAAGTTTTAAATTCAAATCAAAAGAAAACAATCATAAAGCTAGCAGAATAAATTGTGACCTTTAGTGTCAGCATTATTCACGAACTACATTATTCACATTTCTTAACTACAAGATGCCATCTATATACATGGGTATTTCATTATATTCTATTAATCCTTCTATTTTTGGAATATATCTACTAGTGTATAAATATCATTTGTTTGCAAATTTTTCAACTTGAGAGATGTCAGCGTACTCCTTTACTCCACTTGGAAGTAAAAAGCTGGAAAAAAAATGCAAAAAGTTTAGTATTGTTCTTAGGATATTAAACTTAGGTTATAAAGGCAAATTGCATTGATACCCTCTGAAAATAAATTTTTTACCTGTCAAGAAGAACTTTTGCAATCGATTGGCAACCACCTATGACTGAAGATTGCATATTGAGTGCCATATTCGGGTTATGAACACTTTGTCGGATGTGTATCCAACCATGCTTCCCATGTGCATCATCAGAAATCTTAGCCCTGAATAATAATTTTATTTTCCAAACATGCATTAATAATTAAAAGGTTACCTGGAGATCAATGGAATGTGAAGTCCACAAGTATTATGTTTTCTTAATATTATAGCCTACTTAATCTGTGCTCATAGAATTTCCCACAAAGACTGAACTAAAAATGATATGCATATAGTAAGTTTACTGAAATACCTGTACATATAGGCGTCAATAACAGCTGGTGTCTCATTTGTGTCTACAAGGCATCCTTCGCTTACCCAGCAATCACCACACTCATCAAGCTCCCATCCATTAAGTTTTCCATCCTATTATAAATGTAATACAGAGTTTTCTTGGGATACAGAAGGATAACAATTATTAAAAAAATTATACCATACTGAAAATTTTCAAGTATAAATTAAAACATACCTGAATGTATTCCTTCAGAGTCTGCACTGCTTCCCTACCTTTCTCTTTTGCATATCTCGGTGGAGTCACTATGTTCAATCTGAGTTCAACTGAATCAGCTGGCTCTTTAAGATCCCTAATCAATGTACCAATTCCTTCATCGCTTCCTGAAAGTTTCATGCGCACCATCTCTATGATAATCTTCACCACCATGTATGCTCCTGTGAACGGTTTTACCAGTAGATAATCAAGTTATAGTTACAGCTGTGTATGTAATTATAAAATGTAATCAAATTATTGATGTCTCTCCTAAATTTATCACTTGCATCATCATTTGAGAAAATGACTAACCATCATCTAGGAAGTAGTTCTCTTTAAGAGCGCCATGGCCGGTGGTCTCCATCATGAGGTGGGTCTCCACACCATCGCTGTTGAGATGTACTCCCTTGTCAATAACATTTCGGTAGCCAACTCTGTATAGGCAGTGATTGCCTCCCCTTGCTGTGATGAACTCTGTCAGCCCGACGCTGGCTCTTGCATCCGTCACAATTGTAGTGCCTGTTCAATGTGCCAATTTGCCTCAGTTATGTACTTATTTGTTATAACAGATAAATATGAGGAGCATCAGTCATAAATATTTATTAGCTGAAAGTTGTACCTTTTTCTGTACAACCTTTTGTGTTTCATTTGTGGATGTCACATAATCCCGCTGTTCTATTTCCTTGATTGATGATACTTGTCAATCATTCCTATAATAATCATTTTTCAGGCCTTGATTTGGACACGATTATATATCAATCAGGTCATTTGTCTAAGACTATCCATATTTCTGTAATATTTGGGTATCTAGTGTATGATCCGTATTGGCCTTTTTGTTTCCCTTTCTGATATTGGATTCTTCGTATCATTTGACCATTGTTGACAATTTTGCTGCTAATGAGAACCAGCCTCTGATCTAGTGGCAAAGGCAATGATCTCCGTGTGGGAGGTCGCAAATTCGAAACTCAAATGGAGGATCCTTTGTAGATATTAAATAGTTGGATGGCTTGACCTCAAACCTTTACTCAAAAAATTTTTTGCTGCTAATCACCGGTAATACCAACACAAATATATTACCAGTTCCAACAGTTAACCATCAATACTAGTAAGCATGTACCTGGGTGCTCTCTTAGTACAATTGCTGACATCAGAGCGATCAACCTATCTCCATTGATGGCAACCCCAGTGCTATCAACGACACCACTGCGGTCAACATCAGTATCAAAAACCACGCCAAGGTCGGCCCCATTAGCTAGCACTGATTCACGTGTCATTGCCATTGCCTTAGGATCCTCTGGGTTTGGTGTGTGGTTTGGAAACATGCCATCTGGCTGCAGGTGAAGACTTCCAGTCGTGTCGGCTCCCAGCTTTTCCAGCACAGCCCAGGTGAAGAAACCAGCAGAACCGTTTCCAGCATTCACTATCACCTGCATAATAGGCATTGATATGACACAGTAAGTTCATTTTTTTATTTTTTATTTGGGTGGGGTGGGGGGGGGGGGGGGGGTGTCTACCTTAAAGCCCTTGAGAGGGGTTTGATATTGTGTTGGATGGGCTATCCTTTCTATGATAATATTTCGTAGATGCTCTGCATAGGCACTCATGAAATCAACCCTTGTCACTGTTGGAGGCATCCCGGTAACTCCAATTCCCAATTTTCTTGCAACATATTTTCTTGCAGCTCTTTCGCATATCTCTTGCACATCAGTGGAACGTAACCCGCCTTGCCTTGTGAAGAACTTCAACCCATTTCTTGTGTATGGTAAGTGGGAAGCCGTCATCTACAGTTTAATTCATGGTGATCTATGTAAGATAACATGTTTTGTGGTATGATATATTATATCCCTAGCTCCTCTTTAAACTGGTGATGACCAGATCTCAAAATGAGAAAATTAATGAGAAAACAATAACTGAATTTGGAGCACAAACCTCACTTGTCAAGTCGTAATGTAGATAAATTCTGATAGCTTGGACCAATGTAATAGATATAACTTTAATTAGTCACTCGAATTGAAATATACCAAATTGCCATCAATATCCATTTTTTTGGTTTTTCTTATTGATCTCAGCATATCTTTCTTGAACTTGGTCAGAACTTTCAAAAAAAAATTAGTAGTATAGTCATAAATTACTTAAAATGTCAAACATGATTTCTAGTTTTCTACCATGATTGAAGCATCATAGTTGAATGGTGTTAGCACAGTACTCATGAAGCAAGCCGGTGTAGTAGCGAGCCCCATGTCAACCACCACACAACCTGCCTTCGCTAGACCAGAAAAAATCCCTGTTGCCAACCGGTGACTAGACAATCTTGGATCCCTCCCAAGTGACACATGGACCCGGTACCCCGCTGCCATGTCACCACCTCCATCCTTTTTATCCCTAATTACTCGCTCTGTCACCCATTCACCAAAGCTCTCAGCAATCACTTGTGCAGCCTGTGGTGTCAGATCCACTGTTCGACCTGGCTCCCCGTCCATTGCCACACCGCGTACATCAGAACCATTTTGCAATCGCCGAATAATGTCACCTATTAGCAACATGCATGTGTTAGAATTAATGAAAATAACATTATAACGTGGATGTTGTCTATTAATACATACAGTGGAACAAATTTTTCCTTTTTGCATTACCATATTCATCTGAGGCTGTGGTTCCAACGGATTCAAGCTGGTTGGTTCCTGGTTTCTGGGTGAATGCTTTGTGACTAGATTTGGTGAATAGATTTGGTTTGTGTTGGTTCTTCAATGCAATGTAAGAGAGAGAAGAAAGGAGAGATGTTCTTTTAGAGTTGTGGGAGAGAGTTGGAGCTGAAGGAGATGTGCTAGTAGTTGCCATTGCTTCTTTGGTTGGGAATTAATTGCAGGTAACTTTAAATGATTTTTGAGCTATGCATTCTCAAGAAATATCTTGCATGCATGACTTGTCCCTTTTCTTTTGGAATAGTACACACTGATGCTATGGAATAGAACAGTATGCGTTTGTTTCTGTTCTCATATTAATTATTTCACCGACCAATCCTTTCTAATTAAGCATCTCACAAACTTCTTTAACATTTTTCTGTAGTCCAAAACGAGTTTAGCAGTACAAAAACATACTTTACTATAGATAATATTGTCCATGAGATAATATTTCAATAGTTAAATTTAACACTTTATTATATTTTGACCAATAAATTATAGGGAGGAAATCTAATGCAAGTAATTAAAAATATTTTATAGTCTCACGTGTTACTTATCAACCAATGGAAATATCTCTCTTGATTTTTATGAGTTTATCGCTAGAAGACAGATTTTTTTTTTTTTTGGGTCGTCTGGATGCTCCCAAGGCATGATGCATGGTAGCTGTGAGGTTCAAAATATATGTAGGTTGAGAGTTTGAGAGAGATAGAGAGCGAGAGGATTGAAGCGTGGTGGAGATAAAAGCTCTGGAGATGGTGTTTGTGAGGTCTAAATTTAATCTCTTTTTTTATGAAGAAAATTAACGCAAGGCATATGCCAGTCTATCCTGAGATGCTTAACATTCAGTTGTCTCTTCATATTTTTATAAATTGTTTTTTTACTAAGGGAAACAGCTTTCGACCGTTAGATGAGTAACGAAGTGCAGAAATTCTTCACAAAAGGACGCAATGCATGCCTTGGGATATTTCATGGTTCAACATTTTGCCAAATCCCATTAGGCCCATTATCGTTAGCAATCTGGTATACAAAACAATATTCAATTATCCAAAATTATTGCAAAACGCGCACATCCATCGGTTCTTTAAGAATGAGATTTAGGATCAAAATATTTAAATTAAATATTTGGTCGAAAATCATCTAGTTTGTTTTAAATATACATCTATATATCACACAAAAGTATTGATTCCCTTAACCAACTACACTAAATATGCGTCTCAAGGCATCCACCATCCACTTGATTTCAACGAACCAAATGACATTTGTTCCAGATAATTTAATTTTTATCAAGAGGTCGTTCCTACTTTTCAAAAGAGATATATTTTTAGAAGGAAAAAAAAAAAAGTGGCATCCGTACCAACACTTGCAATCATATATATACACATACACACACACACACACACACACACACACACACACACACACACATATATGAACTAAGGAGTTAGACATGCTTGGGGGTCAGAAGTTGGGCCCAGTCATCCATGTGGTTCAGTAGATCCATAACACAATTCAAGGCTATAATCGCACATGTAGGAATATAAATTAAGGCCCAAATCGTACAATGCAGGTAAACTTACCTGAGAGCAGATCTCTGCTATTCACAGTACAGGATGAAAATTACAAATGGGAATGCCGAATTCTATCACCGTGTGATTTTGGAGGCCTATGGTAGACATCAAAATTAAACTGTTAGTCTCAGAGAACGAAAAAATGGACCCAGATTACCCTTCGCGTTTCTTTGATATAACCAACATGAATTGCAGAAAAAAAAAGGACGAGTCAGGTGAGATTTCAATGTTATAAATCTTAACACTTATTGCATGACTCCTAGATAGCCAATGCACTTGCACTTATCAAAATTACTGCAAGATGTGCATGGATTAAGCTCATATCATGTCTTAGGAAATCAAACGATACATATATAACAACCAACCATCTCAAAGCACACTTGTAAAAATAAACACAACCGGACACGGAACTAGAAAATCTAGATAGGGAGGGCTTACATTTAAAATGCATATGCATGGCCAGAACTTGACCCCAATTCTCCACAATAATGAATTGGAATTCATACAGGTGATAATTTATGAGAAGGGCTGAACTATATAAAAACTTCAAGAAGAATACAAATACAATTAAATTTCAACATACATGATTAAAATATTTGAAATCATCGGGGTGGCTAAGCACCCCCTGGGCTATACGTAGATCCGCCCCTGAACACAACTTCTCATTTTCCAACTCTTTTTTCTAGAAACGCTCTAAACCCCTTGCACCTGGGATCGTGCCCCATGTCAACCTCAGCACAATCTCGCCACACTGGATATCCTTGAGACGAAGAGTCAAGTCTTGCATGACCGTCCCCTCAGCCTTATAGATGCCGCTCTCTTCAGCCAGACAGTTCTGGGGGCTTGGAGTGATTTTCTGGATCACGGTGCCATTTGAAACATTCGACAAATCGCGCTTCACGACCTCAATGAACGTGCGGATATCAATCTCTGCATGGCCCATACTGTCGTCCCTGCTGAATAAGTCCTCGTCGTACACATTCTGGATATATATATTAACATAAGAAATTATCAATAAGATAGATTTACTCGTATAAGTGACATCAATGTTTTTGTAATCTGGTTGCTTGCTGTATGGGTTAATCACCATCACCATTACCATTACCATAGTAAATGACTACCAAATTGTAATTTGTCCCACATTTGCTTCAATTGTGCAATTAAGTCCTTCAATGTGACTTGACCAAAACAAGTGAACAGAATTTTGAATTTGAGGCCGAACAAGTACTGAGCTCAGCTGCAAAGGCCATAATACAAGTTTGGGCCAAAACTTAGTATGAGAGCTTTGATTGAGTGCACATTTAGGCTTTAACCTGTAAGCATTAATAAATATTGGAAATGACTACAGAGTATAAAAGATTAGAAAAGACAACTTACAACACGGATGGGAATATTTGGATCCTCAATAGAAAGCGTTAACTCCTCATCCCACACTGGATTTGTATTTTTCTTTATCACTTTTGTCTTCAGTTTCTGTAAAAAAAATAAAAAGAGGTCATTACAATGTCAGGATAGAAAACCCCTGAAGAAGATTACAAGCCAACAAACAGATCGAAATGCACTTTGAAGTTTGAACAAACTAACCAACCACACTCCCTTTTAGTACAAGTTAAATAAGTTCAGTGTGAACCATCAGATAAGAACTGCTTGGCCAGATGACCCTCAACAAATTAGAACATACTGCCCAGCACAACCCACTAGTGCATATCTGGCATTGAAAGTTTCTACTAGTTTTTTCGCTTAAGGTTAAGGGGATTATGGATCAACTGCTTTAAATTATGCAGACTCAATTGGATATCTCAGTATATATTTAATTATATATAGCCTCGTCAAATTTCAAAATCCGACAATATAGGCAGCTCTCTAGCTAGATTGCGAGCTTCAGACTGTCTGATCTAAAGCTGACTTACTTGGGACCCCCATTGTGTCCATGATAATGCCATATCAGATAAGATCTGAAAGATGGGGTTGGGACTGCTGCGGAAAAGATATTGACAGATCAGTTTTTGCTTCATGCAGTGCGCGGACAATAGGGCCAAAACAACGCTGCATATGACTCGTGCGCTGCATGAAGCAAAAACTGCTTTGTCAATATCTTTACCCGGACTGCGGTGTCCGACCAGAGACCACACTGATGCATCCTGCAAGACTTTCCTAGAGGTTCATCTAACAGTAATGGCAATAACCTAACAGAGACAATTAGCACGCCTAAGCAACTGCTCTATCTCTTTCTGAGGTAAGATCTATTGAATTACATAAGAAATTCACATTCAAAAGTCCTAATCGGATTCTTTGTTTAATGTCAAATTGTCAATATCCTATATTTTTATTGCAACTTCGTTCAATGTCATTGTCATCTACTGCTAACTGACTCTACTCAGCCAAGAGCTTAACTTTCCATAAAATATATTAATCGATTCCATCAGGAGGAGAGTCTAACCAACCAATGTGGGGTGGAGGAGCGTCTAACTAACCAATGTGGGGTTAAAGTATCTGCCGTCTGACATTATAAGCCAACTAATACCTAAAAAAAGGAGCAAGTACAGAACAATTTTGTTTTCCATTGTCTTAGATGAAATTGGAAGGTACATTCTTGACAACAGGATAGCAGAAAGAGCACAAGAAGATAGAGAGGTTCCCAAGTTACAACAGATTGCTATTCTTCTGGAAGGATTAGAGAAGTCACAAAAAAGGTTGAATGGTTTTGTGTTCTGAAAAATACTTAATTTTGTAGTAAAAGGACCCTGGATCTCTCCATTTGTAAGAACAGGGGTCCGGTAAATTTTTGTGGTGAAAGGGATAACAATGCATCTTAGGCGCTATTAGGCAATAGAAGTATGGAACATATGTAAGTTAATCAATCACTGGGCATCTCCATTTTCTAGAAACCTGCCTCTTTGGCCGTGAGATTCTGAAATCACTAAATCGGACGGCTTGGGAGCGCTTTGAATCGATTGTAATCGGTCCAAAGAGCGTGGAGACCTAGCCACATCCCTCCCGAAGTCAAGACGATCAAAATTAAATTAAAATAAACAGGCACAAGAAAATAAGCTCAAAGCCTCGAACTTGAACAAGAAAAAGAGAACTCAAAGAGAGAGGAAAAAAAAAAAATTTAAAACCTTTTGCCCCATGCGCAAAACAACGTAAGGATCGCTGCTGGATACATCTTTTACGGCGAGGTTTACGCCTTTTCTCACCTTCACCTTCAACAGACCCAACAAGTGCTCCACCATTATTCTCTCTTTCAATCTCGAGCTCTTTCTCAGAGTTCCCCTTTTGAAGAACAGAAGAAGACTTCTTATAGTACAAGAGTTCCCCGACATTATTGATGGATCCGATTCTCTCCAAATAGGAGAGCAGGACCCTGTTATTCTAAATCGAACCGTTCATCTGTGTTGAGATCCGTGCATGAAAAAATTCAACGGTTCGATTTAGAATAACAGGGTCCTGCTCTCCTATTTGGAGAGCAGCGGAGTCGGATCCGACATTATTGGCAAGCACATAGCCCGAGGCAATAAAGTAAAACCGTAGTTAGTGTTTTGCCACTAACGTGGCCGACATTTTTATTAATATCCAAAGTTTAATACAAATTATTATTTGTCTAATTTCGAAAAATGTTTAAGCCGGTCACAAAATGGCCGGCTTAGTGCCCCTAAGCAGGCCATTTTGTGGCCGGCTTATCTTTTTTTTTTTTGGAGACATTATGAAGAGCAAAATAATGAAATCTAACACTGAAAAATTAAATTTTTTGTTTAAATTATTTGTTATATTACTTCTTTTGATGTGTAATTAGCATATTTATACTAAAATACGCTAAATTACTTGAAATTATGTTGAATTAAACTATATTATGTTAAATTACGCTACGTTAAATTATCGCTAATTAAAATCGTCTAAATTACCGCTTAAATTTACATATATAGGGAACGATATCTTCACTGAAAAGGTGAAAAACGACGACGAAACTTCAAACAGCCATAAAACGGCGCTCGAGTGTCCGATTTCAGCAAATGACCACTTTTCAGAAAGTTTGTGAAAATACGCATGCGTCCGTGCTCGGTAAATAAAGGGAAGACCCTCAAAACTTAAGTTGAAGTTTCCGATTAAGATTTTCATTTCTATTATTCAATCCAAGTAGCTCAGTAAATTAGTTACATAATGAACTTGTAGAATACCAATTTTTACTATTTTTCGAATTTTTTTACTATTTTTTATGATTCATGAAAGATGACACAAAATCGGTCTACTTTAGCGTATTTTGCGTAGTTTAGCATAATTAGCAAAGTTATTGTAATTTAGCGTAATTTAACGTAATTTAGTGTAATTCAACATAATTTATTGTAATATAGTGTAATTCAACATAATTTCACGTAATCTAGTGTATTTTAGTATAAATATGCTATTTATAAATCAAAAGAAGTAATCTAACATTTAAACAAAAAATTCAAATTTTCAGTATTATATTTCATTATTTTGTTTTTTCATAGTGTCTCTTAAAAAAAAGAGTAAGCCGGCCACAAAATGGCCGGCTTAGGTGGGGACGGCCACAGAACGACTAAGCCGACCATTTTGTGGCCGGCTTGGGCATTTTTTGAAATTTGCTCAGAATCTGGGCATAAATAATAATTTGTATTAAACTTTGGATATTAATAAAAATGTCGGCTAACGTGGCGTTAGTAGTCTACTAGTCTTTACTCGCAAATTATATTCCGAAATTTTTTTTTAATATCCAATATTAAATAAAAATTATCAGAAATTCCCACGCTTTTTATAAAAATGCCCTGGCCGCCGAGTTTACCACTTCTTTTTTGGACCGCTAGGTTTCTCGGCGACAGAGAAAAGAAATGGGCCGCCGAGTTTCTTGGCAGCTGAGGGTATTTTTTTTTACTTTGAAACAGGTCTCTCTCTTCTCACTCACAATCCACTCAAACTTAACCGAAGAGAAAAAAAGGAAGAAAAGAGGCAATTTCGGAGGCAAAAAAATGAACAGTAACAACCGAGGTAGACTATCCAACTGTGGCGTAGCGAGAGGAGGGTCAATAAGTGGTCGAGGTAGAAATGAGGGGAAAAAGAAGAACTGTTAAGTCTGCTTTATGGAGAGATTTTTTAGGTGGCCAATTCGGTATGAAATTTCAAAAGATGACTTTGTGGAACATACGGCTATAGTTTAAAAAAAACGGTTGATCCAGAGCTGCCAACATCAGGACGATGACTTTGTTCTTTATACTTATACTGGTAAGGCTAGCACTTCGTCTGCTGTCACTGATCTAAAACCGCCTACTAAGAAGTATAATTACCGGTACTTAAATTATGATTTTAGAGTTTTAAGTTTGATGAATTAGGGTTTTATCATCTTGTACTGGAGTTCTAATTTCATCAATTTAGTATTTGTGTTGTAGATTGGATGTAACATTGTAATTGAATTTTAATGTATTTTTGAAGTTCATCTTTTCAGAATGCCAAATTACCTCTTTTGTCCATGCCTTTGGACAAGCTTTTGACCCAATTAGAAAAATCATGAAAATTTGCATGCATTTAAACTTGATGTTTCTCTACATTTTCATTAAAAGAACTAAATTTTTGGTTGATTAAAAATCTCATAATTAATTTTTGAATATGGTAAAAAAAACAGTAAAGTTACAAAAACTGAATTTCAACTTACTCATAACTTAGTCTAAATCAAGTAGTTGAAACCATACAAATAAAGTTCACACAAATTGCAAATAAAATAGTTCACAAAGCTGCATCTAAATAAATAAGTTCACATCATGCATATAACTTAGTTTTAAATCAACTACGTCTGAACCTAATTCCGAGAAACCGGCCAGATGCAGAAGATGGGGGACTGTCGGTCACCAGATGGCTCTGTTTAGCTACCATATGCCCTTGATTGCCTACCAGCTTAGCTTCCACATGCCTCCTCTTGCACACCAATTGCGTTTCCTGGCATGGCAATTCCCTCTCCTGGCATACTCATTGCCTTTGCATATATAGCAGATGCATAAACGGCTTGTAGATGTGTTTCTCCGTGACCCTTGTGACGCAGTTGCCTCTGCGATAACTTGCTCATTTTCTCTTTTATTGGTTGCGTTTCTAGCATCTGCATAGCATTTGTTACTTAGTACGCTAGTAAAATTAAAATGAAATATAATTTTTAGTGAATGTTACATACCTGCCCTACGCCTGTCGGAAGTGGAACGGTGAGCCTGATGCCCCATTCGCCTACCTTACATCTTGTCCATGGTCATTACATGAGGGGTGTGTTTCCTCCTTCCAACCCTAATCCAAGACCTGCTAGGAAGTACTCTAGGACCATTGCAAGGAGGTCAATCCTCCCGATTGCCATAAGGAACAAACACTCTGTTCCAAGAACTTAAAAGATAGTTCACACTATAGTGAAATACAACAAATTGATTTTCACTCCAGTTTTTAGCATGACAAACCGCCAAAACATAAACGCACGGATTAGAAAGTTAATTGGATACCTCTGCATGTACATTCTATTTTGTTGCCATTCCTGCGCGTCATAATGTACATGAACTCCCAATGAATAACTTCTATAGTTCCATCAGAGCCGTGGGTGACTGGAACATACTCATATGGGGAGGAAACTTGGTACACACCTTCACCATGCGTATACGGGAGAAAATTCATTCCTACAGCTTTCTCTCATCATTTTCTGAGCTTGAGCTCCACCCATGATGACTATTGCTGCTTCGCATCATATAATTTCATGGCTCGCTTCCGCCACTCAACAAACCATATGTTGCACTTATAGAACGTATCTTCCACGATGGCAATCACGGGCAATCGCGGTAGCTCATCCTGAAGACATTGTTCAGCGACTCAAAGCTGTTTGTTGTTATAATACCCCATCGCCATCCTCCATCACAGGTTTAGAAAATTTTCTCATATGCGAAAGCCTCCATCACTTTTTTTGGATTTCTTTTGCCGACGTTCCTTAAATATGAATTTGCCTTTGGACATACCTGCATAACAATAAATAGGTATTACTGCATTTTCCTCTGCACATTATAAAAGAATGTTACGAATTGTTATAAATTAGATATACCTAAGCAAACTCTTCGAACATCCCTCTCAATATTCTTGGCTTCTTTTTCCTGGCTTCTTGTTTGAACCTCCATCTGTTCCACTTATCATTTCCGGTATTCTGGAGCATGTTGTCAGCAACATGCTGCATACAAAACCTGTGCACAAAAAGATATGGCGTCCATCCGTATTCTGCTGTAAGTGCATATCTGATCTCCTTATGCTGGTCCGATATAACACTCACAAATCTATCAGGTCCAAACACTTATTGCCACAACCACTTCAAGAAAAATCTCCAATTATCACCATCTTCCTTATGTACAATTGTAAATGTTAGGCAGTAATTGGTTTTCGGCATCATATCCACACATCAAAATCCTACCCTCGTAACACCCAGACCTGAAGCATGCATCTATATTGATCACTGGTCTCAGATTGGTACTTCAAGATGAGATTTGTGTGGCATATTCCCATAAGCAATGGTTCCAGCAAGCTATATGAACCCTCCCAACTTTCCAAATTGACGGACTATTGCAAGCTCACGACCTCTCCACAATTTGTTGTATTTCGGGGTTACATTGTCATATTTTATGCTCACACAGTTTGCGACCCCCTGGAATGCTCATACAGTGGTTCTTTTTTAATGGACTTCTCAATGATATTGGCAATGATTGATGTTGTTAGTTGTGCATGGTCTGTCCTTGATGCCTCAGACCTGCATGTGTGAGGCTTATCTTGCTTCATTATAACCCATGTATCTTCCATACCCGATGTTTTTGCCTTAAGTTCGTACTCACAACCTGGAGTCTTACAAACCACCTGAATCTGATTCCTGTCACTTTTCTTGATTCTAATCCCATGATTATTTGTAATATGGTGCTCTCTTATCTTCTTTATCAGCTCTTCTTTATTTTTAAAATATTATTTTGGCGCCAGCTCACTTTTTTATTCAAAACGTCTCCCATAGTAAGCAACATCTGCTTATTGAAAACCAGATATATCATTGAAGTATAGGAACTGGTGCGTATCAGTCCGGCTACTAAGCGACCCTCCATATTCTCTAAGAAAGGGCACTGTACCAGCATCTTCATCACAACCCTCCAGGTGACCAGATTCCTAATTTTCTCCCTCATATTCTTCCTAATTTGCAGATCTTCTTCCGAAATGGCGTCAATATTATCAAAATCAGTTTCTATTTTGTCAACTGCTTGTACCGACATGGGGTGAGGTGGTGGTTCAGGTAATGATAAATGAGTCACATGCACATGAGGCACATGCACAAGTCTATGTGGGATTATGGAATGAGGTTGTGGTTGGGGTGGTGGTAGAGTTTTTTGAGTGTATGGTTCTAGATCAGGTACGAAACAGAGAGCAGTTCGAATGTATGGTTCTGGTTCTGGTTCTGGTTCATAATTTGGCGCAACCGAATTTTGACCAAAACTTCTAACCCCTAACTCAATCGAAACTCTCTTTACGTAGAGTTTCATCATCATAGTTTTGTTATCCTTTAACCACCCGTACATGCCTCTCCATGAATTCTCTGTTAGTATCGGCAATTTGGAAAAGCAATGGTCGGAACCAATTCCAATGTTCACTCGGGATACCAATTCTAAGTTCCACCTTTCTGAGTCATAAACAGTGTATCCATAAATCAAAGACTCCAAGTCCCAAATTGAGGTTTCATCATTAACCAAGAATGAATATGTTGGATCTTTAGTGTAATAAACCTCGAATGCATCTGTCTTAAACTTCCCACCACAGTGTAGTAAAATGAACATTTTTTGCCAATAAACTTTATTTTGGTAAATGGTAAACATCTATAAGTGATCTACTATTCACAAAATTAGATTAATAATTTAAATAATTAAATAAATTAATTAAAACGCCTCAAAATTTGCCTCAAATCGCCTCTTATCCTCCTCTTCTCTTCCTATTTCTCTCTTCTGTTGAGTTTGAGTGGATTGTGAGTGGGAGGAGAGAGAAATAGGGCTTATATAAGCCTGTTTCAAAGAGAAAAAAATATCCTCAACTGCCGAGTTTCTCGACAACCCATTTCTTTTTAGAAAATAAGTGGGCCACCGAGTTTCTCGATGGTCTAGGTATTTTTATAATTTTTAAAAACACATAGACATTTCTGTTAATTTTTATGTAATGGTGGATATTAAAAAAATGGCAGAATTATATTCCTAGAAATTTGTGCCCCACACCAATTATGTCCTTAATTTCTTAGGGTGAGTCGGTCCTATGCTATCAGACCCAATTCGGTTACTATGTTTCATGTGGGTCCTATATACGTATTTGATTCTTTTAAGGGTTATTTTGTGGTATATCTCTACAGTTTTTTCTAATTTCTTATATACCCCTAAACACTTGAATTTATCTAATTTACCTCTCAACTCTTCAAACTCTTTCATTTTTACCCATTACACAATAACTATGTAATTAACCATAATTAAATTTCTAATTTAAATAATAAATGACAAAAATACCCCTCCCCTCTCTGCTAAGAATTTGATCGGCTTTCTTATTTTCCAGCGCACTTTCTTATTTTTCCTCTCTGCACCTCTGCTCCTTGATAGGCCGCAAATATACCTATATTTGGCTAGGTTTTAGGGTACAAAACTATGCCAATTTTCTTGTATTTATCGTACTTTATTGATATTTCCTTTAGTTTCATCCAAAGTTCAAGTTACTGCCTAGATTTGTATTAATTGCAGAAAAACAAGGAAAATAAGCCAATTTGACCTCTGGCGGGCCGGCACCTCATCATGGAGGGCCACCACCCCTTTGGAGACATAAAAACTACTGAAAAAATGCTCATGGCTGAGAGATTCGCACCTCGCGGAGTCCCTGCTCATGGCCTGCCACTAGAAGATTCCAGCTTTACACACTGTTCGTATTTCAGCCACAGTTTGGTCATACGAACTCTGATTTGAGTGAACCAAAGCTTGAATAATCCAGGAAACATATATCTACAACTTTAATGCTGTAACTTAATTCAAATTATGAAGTTGTGAGTAGCCACAGGCCTTGGAAGATAGTCATCAGCTTTAAAGACTGCCAACTCTACACATTAATGAGGGGATTTGTTTCCCGGTTTGCTTGGCCCCCTCCTAAATGCTCATAAACACCATAAAACGTCCAGGAGAGCACCCAATAGATCTATGCTTGGCCCTAGGCCATTCTACACCTCTCTACCATTGTTTTTTCTCCATCTCTCTCAATCTCTCACGGAATCAAGGTAGATCGACTGTGAATCGAGAAGCACGGAAGGAGCGACAAGAAAAGAAGCAAGAGATTAGTTTTATCTTTTCTCTTCTTTATTTGTTGTCATTTAAGATGTCTTTCTCTTTATTTTTCATGGATGTTAACGCACCAGTAAGAGGCTAGTTTACATCTCTATGGAGAAGGCTTGTAGGACTTGATGAATTAGTAAAATCTACCTTACTCGGTGATAACTATATTGTGATTGTTTGTGATGATTGTTTGTGCTAGTTTTTATTATTCTTGTGAATGCATGATTCGTGTACATGAGACTATCTCATTTTAGTTGAAATGGGGTTCTATTAGTACTTGATACTGAGTATAGTAGCAAGAAATTGACCTTAGGAATTGGTATTAGTTTCATCCTAGTTCTATGCCAACCCGGACCACAAGCACAATAATTTATAGTCTATGGCGATAAACTAGATGCGAAGTGTAGACGATTAATTAAGTTTATCAAGCTACAATCGGTACCGATCACGATAATCTAAACGCGAAGTGTCGGTAGTTGAGAGTAGCTTGACAAGTTGAGCCAACATCTTGACCAACTTGCGATAATAAGCTAAACGTGAAGTCCAATCCGGTTAAGACAAGTTGTTAATTGGTGATAAACTAAACGTGAACCTCTTGACTTGACATTTATACAAACATGAATATGATTAACCAACCGAGTAAGTAGATTAGCTAATTCGGATAGTGAGCCACAACCCCTAGACCTTCCAAACCTTGTTCCAAACAACCACTTTAAATTTATTACTTTTATTTTAGTTCACAACCAACTCATCTTGGGCATTGAGCCCACAACGCTGTCGTGGCTTGCGAACCAAACTTTAATTGACTATTTCACATTTCCTAGAAATAAGATTAAATTAGTAATTTATTGTTTTCCGTTGTCCTTGTGTTTGACTCCGATACTACAACGAGAGGTTGTATGCTTGCAACCAATCGAAATTAAGTATTGGGTATACAAATTTAAAAGCAAAAGAGTATTAAATCAACTCCTAAAAAACGTACACAAAATACTCAACACTCCTTTGTTTTTATGGTCGTGATTTTCACACACCTCCTCCCCTTCTCTCTCTTGCAGTCTCCTTATTTTGATTTTCTGGAATAATTCTTGTAATCGTCTTTCATAATCATCATTATATAGACAGAGATATATGAAAAAAAATTGAACAAAGTTCCAAAGATCATTTTTCTCTTTGAATTAGACAAAATAACGTGGGTACAAAAATAAGAATCAGTAACCGTGTTTCTCTTTGAATTTTGACTCCATGTTTCTCTTTGAATTCGACGTTGTTTTTCTTTGAATTTTGACTCCGTGTATATTTTCTTATATCAAGTCAAAACTCATCAGCCCATTGATTCACTCAAATTTTTACATCAACTCAACTCTAAACTGTATGAGCACACAACACATCCTCTGTAACCCCCACCGCGCTTACGGCTCTATCCCTCAACCCAATTTGCTTTGGCCCCGGGTCCTCATCCAATATGTTAGGATCGGACGACTGAATCTCCTCCCAAAGGGTCCTTGCTCTAGAGGCAAATCCCATGTCTCCTTCTTGTCTGACCCAATGATCTCTCTTACCGATTTTGTCTTAGTACTATTGTTTCTGACTGAATTGTCATGCGGGGCCATGCAAGGCCATGCAAGGACGATGATCTCTTTCCTATAGAAGTGACTCTCTGCATTATCTTGGTTGTGGTTCTAAATTTTCCACAATCAAGACAGAATACGCTCAAGGACAATACTACGAACAATCTGATAAATGTTGTTTCAACTTGATAAATTTTGATTAAATTCTAAACTATCCGAATTTCCGTAAATTTACCCCAACAAGTCGGCCCAAATATTTTCATCTGTTTTTTTTTTTTTTCATTTTGTAGGCCTACAGGTAACACATAAAAAAATAAATATATGAATAGAGCAACTTTAGATCACATCGCAGAAGAGTATTAATTTTGTACGACATTAAAGGTTCTTGGAGAGTCTAATAGTGGAACCACTGAAACTGATGAAACGAACGCTGATGGTTAGAGAACGAAAAAATGGACCCACTTTCCCCGTGAGAACAGCCAAATCGTTGTTTTGATATAACCAACATGATTTGCAGAAAAAAAGAGTATAATTAAGGCCCTTCATTTCATTTCTTATTTCCTTGAGATGAATCAGTGAGATTTTCATGTTATACATCTTAACACCGCAAAATTACTGCAAGATGAACATAGATTAAGTTCATATCATGTCTTGGGAAATCAAACGATGCATATATCACAGAATGTAAATACCCCCATCTCGTCTTAATTCCAATAATATATACACAAGGAAGAAGTCCATACTAATACCAACCCTCTCAAGGCACGCTTGCAAAATCAAACACAACATCCCATTTTCTAATTCTTATTTTCCTAGAAACGCTCTAAACCCCTGGCGCCTGGGATTGTGCCCCATGTCAACCTCAGCTCGATCTCGCCACACTCAACGTCCTTGAGACGAAGAGCCATGTCTTGCATGATCGTCCCCTCAGCCTTATAGATGGCGCTCTCTTCAGCCAGAGAGTTCTGGCGGCTTGGGGTGATCTTCTGAATCACGGTGCCATTTGGAACATTCGATAAATCGCGCTTCACGACCTCAATAATTGTGCGGATATCAAACTCTGCATGGCCCATATTGTCGTCCCTGCTGAATAAGTCCTTGTCGTACACATTCTGGACATATTAACATGAGAAATTATTAACAAGACAAATTTACTCGTATATTTCACATCAATATTGTTTATGTAATCCGGTTGCTTGTTATTGTGTTAGTCATTATTACCATAGTACCACTATAATGAGGTAAATCAGTACCAAATTGTAATTTGTCCCACATTTGCTTCAATTGTGCCATTAAGTCCTTCAATGCGATATTACATCCATGAACAAAGTTCCACAAATGTGACTTGACCTCGATTAATTATTATTATTATACAGTTTACATAACCTCAACATTGCAATTGGACCAAAACAAGTGAACAGAATTTTGAATTTGTGGCCGAACAGGTACTGAGCTCAGCTGCAAAGGCCATAAAACAAGTTTGGGCTGAAATTTAGTACGAGAGGTTTGATTAAGTGCACCAATTAGGCTTTAACCCCTACAAAATAATAAATAGTGAAATGACTACAGAGTATAAAAGATTAATGAGGACAACTTACAACACTGATAGGAATATTTGGATCCTCAATAGAAAGCGTTAACTCCTCATTCCACACTGGATTTGTATTTTTCTTTATCACTTTTGTCTTCAGTTTCTGTAAAAATATAAAAAGAAGGCAATATAATGTCAGGATATAAAACCCAGAAGAAGAGTACAAGCCAACAAACAGATCGAAATGCACTTTAAAGTTTGCACAAACTGAACCATCCACACTCCCTTTAGTACCAGTTAAATAAGTCCGGTGTGAACCATCAGATAAGAACTGCTTGGCAAAAAGACCCTGAATAATCCACTGGTGCATATCTGGTATTGAAACTTTCTACTAGTTTTTTCGCTTTGGGTTAAGGGGATTACTGTTCAGCTGCTCTAAATATGCAGATGAACTTGCTTGGGACCCCTAATTGTGTCCATGAAATTGCCATATTGGATAGGATCTGAGAGATGGTGTTGGGACTGCTGAGTCCGACCAGAAACCACACTGATGCTTCGTGCAATATTTTACTAGAGGTTCATCTGGCGGCAATACAATAGCAGGGAAAATTAGCACAAGCAACTGCTCTATCTCTTTCTGAGGTAGCATCTATTGAATTTCTTATGAAGTTTCCACTCAAAACATAATCACTACCCCAATCATGGAGCCCTAATAGGATGCTTTGTTAGTGTCATTTCCTATACTTTTGTTGCACCTTTGTTTAGTGTCATTTTCATCTGTACTGATAACTCACTCCACTCAGCCAAGAGCTTAACTTTCCATAAAATATCTTAATGGATTGCATCAGGAGGAGCTCCTAACTAACCAATGTGCGGTTAAGCCTCCCAAATCTGACTTAAATATAAGCCAACTAATACCCAGATTAAAAAAGACAAAAAAAAAAGAATTCTAGTATGCTCTCCTTTAATTAAAAAGGAGCAAGTACAGAGCAATTCTGTTTTCCATTCTCATAGATGAAATTAGGAGTGTCCGTGCCGTATTGTACAGAGCGTTGTGTTCATTTCAGTGAATTTCAGTATGGCACATCTAAGGATACTTCTAGCACAAACACAGCTAAACACGTTTCAACAAGGAGGGATCTGTTTATAAGAAAATTTTGGAACTAAGGTAATAAACGGTAAAAATTCATATTTAATAATATTTTCTTGTTACGATAACTAAATTGAAAAGTTTAAAATTTAGTATTATTGTTTTCTTCTTTCTCACCCGATTGGAGAACTCGAGAAAACAAACAGTGAAAGAAAAAGGCAGAGAAAGGGGAAAGGAAGAAGAGAAGGTGGGCCAGAGGTGGGGCCTTGGGGCTGTGCTGCTGGGGTGTGGCTGAGGGCAAGGGGCTGCGGCCTTGGGAGCTATAGCAAGGCACGAGGCAAAGATGAGAGAGGGGTGGCCGGGGTGGGCACGGTCCGGCACGGTCCAGCACGGCGTGCTTAACTGTGCTGTGTTGGTAGACGTGTTGTGTTCGGTCCTGGTGTTTCTGAGCACGACACGGCTACCTGTCTGACGAACACAACACGACACGGCACGGCACTGACTCCGAACACAGCGGAGCACGGCACGTTTACAATTCACTAGTTGCAACAGATTGATATTCTTCTGGAAGGATTTTGAGAAGACACAAAAAAGGTTGAACGGTTTGGTGTTCTGAAAAATACTTAATTCTGTAGTGAAAGAAGAAGGGCCCTGGATCTCTCCATTTGTAAGAACAGGGTTCTTGGGTAAAATATATCTTTTTTATGGAATATGGATCGTTATTTATAGAAACGGAGAGCCTTGAGAGTAGCGGATCAGACCAAAGTCAAAGTCAAGTGATCGAAAGTAAAATAAGGGGGTAGAAAAGAAAAAAGAAAAAACTACATAGCACCTCTGAATTCATGGTTGGAGACAAGTTAGTAACGCATGCATTGACCTAAAAAAAAAAGTTGCAGATAACATGGCACAAAAGAGAGGTGATCGGAACATATCAGGTAAGGGACAACAAAATAAAATTGCGCTTTGAAAAAACCGCAGCTCGATTGCAAAGAAGAAGAATCGCTGGACATCTCCATTTTCTAGAAACCTGTCTCTTTGGTCGTGAGGTTCTGAAATCACTAAATCGGACGGCTCGGGAGCGCTTTGGATCGATTATGATCAGTCCAAAGTGCATGGAGACCTAGCCACTTTCCTCCCCAAATCAAGACGATCAAAATTAAAACTTATAATAGAGAGGCAGAAGAAAATAAGCTAAAAGCCACAAAATTGAACGAGAAAAATAAAACTCAAAGAGAAGAGAAAAAATAAACCTTGTTGCCCATACGCAAAATAACATAAGGATCGCTGCTGGATACATCTCTTACGGCGAGGTTTACGCCTTTTATCACCTTCACCTTCAACAGACCCAACAAATGCTCCACCATTGTTCACTCTTTCAATCTCGAGCTCTCTCTCAGAGTTACCCTTTTGGAGAAGAGAGGAAGACTTCTTATAAAGAGGAGATTAGAAAGAGGTCAATTTGGGTCCGATGCCCATCGGACTCAAAGTGAGTTCGATGGGTTCGGTGACCATCCGATCTGCTTCAAGATGCGCGCCCGCAATTTCGCGTATTCTTTAAAATTAGTGCACACGAATCTTGAAGTGTATCGGATGGTCATTAAACCCATCGGACCCAAGCAGCTCTCGATTAGAGGAAATGGTCCCTTTTTGGCAAGAACAAACCCGAAGCAATAAGGTAGAAATGGACGAGAACGGAGTAGGTCCGATGCCCATCGGATCTACTTTTAGGTTCAATGACATGATGACCGTCCGCTCTAATTTAAGAAATGTGCGCACGGAAAATGAAACAGATGCGCACGAATTTTAAAGTGTTCCGCACGAATTTAAAGCAAATAGACGGTGATTAAACCCATCGAAAAACAGTCTTTGCTGGCATGCATTTTCTAAGAAAATTCTATCATATGAGATTTATATTACGCCGTTAATATATAATATATATGCAATTGTGAATTTCATATAATTTCACTACTGTATTCATATTTGGGGATGAATGTACAAAAATAGTGCGACTTGGATCGGTACAAATTGAATCGGATGATGTTCAGTTGGCCTCGAATATTTTTATTTATCTTTTAAGGCTCGTATTTTTATCAACCTCCAAATTATAACTAATTAGAGTTGAACAAGAACGTTTTTAAGTTCACCAAATTCTTTAGTAAATTTAATTTTAAAATTTACCTGATTGTCTTCCAACTTCACGAACGAGTGATGCATTTATATGTTTAAATTGATAATTTTTTTATTTAATTTAGTATAAAGTTAAACGGTCAAAAGATCGATAAAAATGAACGTAGTAAAATTAATTTTAATACTTATAATCTTTTTACCACCTAACTGTGTATAAATCACATTTTATTCCTCTTAATCAGATCAACATCAAACAATAACCGTATAACTTGTTAATACAGCAACTTGTTTTAAAAGTAAAACTAGAGAGAAAAGGAAATTAATGAGGAAAACCTAAAGAGCGCTTGAGCATCCGATTTTGAACTAACGCGGTTCACTTAATCGAACGGTCGAAATTAACAGAATTGAGGGAGCTAATAGCCGAAATTTTTATTAATATCTAAAAAAATTCAAAAATTTAAAATCTGTATCCATTTTCAATTTATTTTCAGATCTGCTCAAACCGGCGAATTATTTTTCGAATCCAGCGTCTCGTATCGAAAATATCATTCTCCAGATTCAAAGAGTCTCTTTTCGGAAAATAATTCTCTGGTTTTGGATTTTTTTTAATTAAATAGAAAATGTTTTGATTTATTTTTTTGTATTAAAATATTAAAAATATTTTTATATTTTTTAGAAAATAGATGGAATACTATATAATTGAATTCATTAGAAAAACTGTGACAAATAACCCGGATCAATATTTTTCAGGATAGATTTTTTGCGGCTGTTAGAAAACTTAAAATATTTTTTTGTGTGTTGCTGGAAAAACATAAAAATATTTTAAATATGAGTTATTTATCCCGGTTCAAAAGTCATTTCTGAGTAAATAAAGAAATATCGTGGTCCTTCTGAGTTATTTCATCCTTCTTGTGTCGCTGTGTGTCTGTTTGATCTCGATATTTTTCTTTATGTGCCAATGGTGGATTTTTTCTTTCATTTGATCCTTGTCGTTATACGTCATCCCCTCAGAAATTTCTGATCTTTCTCAAACCTAATTTTAAATTCAAAAATTTTAAATTATTAAATTTTCAAAGAAATAAAAAATTCATATAAGTTCAAAAACGAACCTCTGAACCCGCAAAAAAAATGTCAGCCTCTTGAAACCCCGAAGTGTCATGAAAAGTTGAGAACGGGTGTCTTTCTCCACGACCCGATATCGGCCACCTTCGCATACCCAACACGGGACGGGTGTCTTCCTCATCACTATGATCTACTGTCTGCCCACCATCGTCACTAGCATCCCAATTTTCCTCTGCCTCTCGTTCTTCGGAATCCTCGACCGTATTGTCAGTATAACGTGGTTCTAGGGTTTCAGATCGGTCCCGGTCAGATTGGGCACGGCTAGAGCTGGAGGATGGAACCCGAGATCAGCCCGACTAGGACCAACCCCCCACGGATGGGGACCGACTAGTACTTGCTAAAGTTAGGGTCCGAGTAGGACCCGTCACTGAATGATCAATGCCCCGACCCTGGGGCAACTGCAACAATGGTCTGGTGTTCTGTCTGGAGTTCTGTCTGGGGTTCTGTCTGGGATTGGCAACCACATATAACTCTAGAAACTTGAAAAGTGTTGTCAAATTCAAGGTCATTTGGGTATACAACTCCCAACTGTTATCGTCTAGTACAGGGAGCTGTTGGAACCATGTTTGGTTGTCTTGGCCAATATTGAACCTTGCGGAAATTACCAGTTCGTAATAATTCGGGTCAATACCAAGTTTCTGGTATACTTCCCTAGTTATACCTCTGAAATCTAAATCCGGGCCGATATTGAACATTTTCTGGGGTTAGATACTGTAATAAGCACCATTGGGTCCTTGTATCTTCACCACCAAAATAACAAGCAATTCCAATCATAGTTGGCTGAATTACGAAACAAACCTAACATTTAATAAATTTACAAACAATTAAAAAAATAATTTAATAATTATAAAAAGATAAAGGACTAGAGTGAAAAAAACTTACTCTTTGCTCTTTGGCTGCCTGCTATCTTGCGTCTATTGAAATGAACACTGTTGAATTTGGTGGTAATTTAATAGGCAGCGCACCAAGTTTGCCAACCCAGTCAGCGCATCAAGCCCGCCAACCCAGTCCGCGCACCTGGGTGCGCCAACCCAGTGAGCGCACCTTCCAATTTGGTGCGCGAACTCAATTGGCATAAGTGGTATGATTGAAAATACGACCCCGGGTAGTATTCATTTAATTTAATTTTTTTTGGAGTGTCAACTAAAAGAATTTCGGCATTAAAACCAGGAATTGGCAAATGGCAGGTGCTTATTGACCAGGTGTTTGTCCTTGACTCGTAATTCCGTCAAGATATCGCCTTCACCGATTCATATTGTATTATTGTTTTTTTTTTTTCTCGCGGAAATATTCAAAAGTGGTTGCCTTTTTTCCAGGTCACGTCTTTTTCTCCTTTCCATAAAATAACCCAGGAACTTTTGTCCAATAACAGGCGTTGAATCGAACTATATTAATTATTAAATAATAAAACAAAAAAGGACGTGCCCAGTATATGGTGAAGCTTATGGTGTGATTTTTTTTATAAACCATAAATAAGAAATAAAAATTTATCAAATCAACTTGAGTGATATGATTTTTATAAAATTTATAAATACTGAAATGCTATTTCGGTCTGGACCATTTTTTTCCTGTGCCAAATTGGCATGTTGGTCGGAGTGTTTTCACAAATTAAAAAAAAAAAAACAGCAGTGTAACGACAGACTTTGTGCTGAAATAACAATTTAGACCAATTTGTTTTACTCTGTGCCAAATTGCCATTTCAGCGAGAATTTTTTTTTTATTCGGCTACCATTTTATTTATGGTTTATGAGAAAAATTCCAATCCCACCTCTCTTTCAGTTCCAATTTCGGATCATCTGTGGCCTGTATAGTGTATACCAAGTCATTTCCTGCAATTAATACCTCTTTGTCTAGAAAATATTTATGGCAAATAATGATTATTTCCATAATACTACGGAATAACCTTTTTAATTAACGCTTAATTAATAATTATGTGTTGGTTGTGTCTTATATATTATTTTTCAACCACTCTTATTTACATGTATTATAAAGAAAACATAATATTAATTCACTGCATACATATTCCTTTCTTACCCTATGTCAAATCAGAGAGCACAAGTAAAAAAAAATATGATGGGACCGAAATATCATCTTGGTACAAACAAAAATTTGAAATCAATTTTTTTTTTCTGTAGCTGGTTGTTGAAAAAAATGTGAAAACACCACCGAACCGAGATGTCATTTCGGCATAGCAAATAAAATAAAATCCGAGCGATTTGACATCTCGATACTTATGGATTTTGTGAAAACAGAAACTATCAAGTTGGTTTGTTAATTTTTTTTATTTTATTTATGGTTTATAAAAAAAATTCTTATGGTGCTTGGTGGAGTGAGAAAAATAACAGCCGGCTCCGTCACGGAACGGTACGGTTGAGGTACAGTTACGGCACGGAACGCGTGTCTTGTGCCATGACCATTCGCGTGTCGTGACCATCGTTTGAAATTTTGACACGGCATGTCACGCGAAAGATCTAGTCACGGCACGTGGTTACGCAAATCACGTGTAATTAGGACCGTTAGATCTTTATCAAATGGTGAATCTAAAAAAAAACTAATCTAAATTATATGATCAAATGGTCACGTGACGTGACCATTCGCGTGTCGTGACAACCTCTTGACATTTTAATTACGACACAACACAGCACGTGAAAAAATTAACTTGATCACAATACGGTACGAAACAAGACTAAAATCACAATGTATTAGTCACGATACGATACAACACGACATATTTTTTTCCACTCAAGTGCTTTGCACTTTTTTATTCATCACTCGTAATGCATTCCCCTGTCTCCCAAAGAAAAGTTGATTCCAAAATTCACATAATACTGACACGATAGATATATTTTAGTATTAAGTAAAATAGTATAAGATTCAATCTTAATTATAGTAATTAAAGATAAAAAAATCTTGTTAAATATTATAGGTTTGAATTTCGAATGCTATTTTTTTATGGATATAAATATATAACTAAGAACTTAATAACAATGATGATATAACAATATGAAAACATCATAAAGTTTGTAAATTTGGAATGATACATAAAACTACATCACTTTTCTTTTTCCATTAAAATGAACGAACAAAATAAAATATTTTCCTTACAAATAAACAAGAAAATACTTTTCATTTTCTTCATAAAATCATTACATGAATTACTCTTCCGAAACTATCCATACAAATGAACAGACCCAAGCTACAGATATAGTGGTAAATTACTCATTTTCAAAAACGAAGATGGGATATTAAATGTTCAAAAATTATGATTTATTGGTACCAAAAAAGTCGGTGGTGTTTGGCAACCAATCTTAGGGAAGGTGTTTACTACTGTTTATGCGTATGTGCCTAGGTGGGGACAGATTCCACATAATCTGTTCAGCTTTGATTCCATGCGATATATGGACAGGATCCGAACCTAGATGCCGGGCATTAATCCCACCGGCTACGCGTATCTTGATAGATTCCAACTTGTAAGCTTTTAATATCAGATGATAATGGAAGCACCAACCAACCGACCCACCGCCATGATCCTCTACTTTAATATCTCCGGACCGGCTACCGAATGGTTCGTGTACAACTGTACAGTAATTTTGGTGGTGCAACTCCTTTTTAATAGTAAACATCTGACTTTATATATTGGCTGTTCGATCTTGGAAGAACTGATCATTTTTAATATAGTACATGCATCCTCTTAATGGCTTCACTACGATTGGAGAGGATCCGCAACACAAATCGCTCATCACCCAATCCGCTCGCCCCACTACCACCGCTATTCGTTCAACATACATATCAACCATATATGTAACATGATTTCGACAAAATTATTCTTAACTAGTTAATATACTGTCAATACGTGTATGGCACACTCTTGCAAAATGTTTTCACACAGTTTTTATTCTGATGTTCTCTAATTAAATTTGATTGATTTGATTTAATTTAATCTAATTGATTGCGTAATAAAGGCAACTTTAACGAGTTCAAGGTAACAGCGATAGAAGCGAAAGTTCACGCTCACATGCCTGGTACGGTTCTTGCCGGTTTACTAAGGCCAATTTCACATACAACGTCGTCATCAAGGATGATAACACGGTGGAAAGTACATACCAAAAGCCTCAATTAGATATAATACCGCGTTTTAATGTTCTATCCGTGTGTCGTCTCTGAGGCATCGATCCTAGCAATTTTGTAAGTTACTACCACCACATCCAAACACTGATTACTCATGAAGAGGTGAATAACATGTGTATGAAAATTAGTCAGAACGGCATAAACACTATGGCTCTGTCCAAGAACAGAACATATGCTAGTTACTTTAGGTAGAAGACGGCATAACAGGATTCCTATGTGGTTGAACTTACTAAATAGGAGAAAAAGAGAACGCTAAGTCAACCGAGATACATAAGAAAAACGCAACAGAACTGCTCGAGATGCTCGAGGTTGATACAATATTTATTTCATTCAATTTCAACTTTAAAAAATTATTGAAAATTTTAGGTTTAACAATCATTTTTGTTTATAAATTTGCAGGCTGAAAAGCAATTAATAAATTAAATGTTTATCTAGGAGTTAAATTTATATTTTTAATGTATTTGATGTTTTTATTGTATTAATAAGAACATTGTTTATTTTAGATTTATTAGCTGTGTTTTTATTATATTCTTAGAACATATGCAGTTTTTATTTTTCTGTTAATGGTTTATTTTAAATTTATTGTTATTATTATCTGATGAAAAAAAAATATAAACTAAATAAGTAAACTCACATCTATTATTTAAATTTTTAGAAAAATGAAACAAATAAATAAACTCACATCTATTATTTTTGAAACACATAAACTAAAACAAAATAAAATCTATTATGTTTGCTTAAACAAAAAATAAGAGCCGTAATGTAAAATGGCGGTTCTATTTGTAAGGTTGCAACGTGAAATGACATTCCGGATAAATATGAATATCTGGCAAATTAGTGGTTTTTTTTGTTTATTTATTTTTTATTCGAGAGTATTAATAAAAATTTCGGGAACAAGTCACATTTATTTTTTATTTTTTACATCTACAATATGTGGGCCATGCGGGGAACCTCGCAGAACAAAGTGCTTGTCGAACACTTCCCGCGCGTGATAAAATTAGCTCAATCAGCGTCAGTTCCTTCATACTTCCTACCAAACATATTGTCAAGTAATATAATATTCAACTGTAAATTTAGCTAATGTTAATTAATTTGCAAGTATGGACTAAATAAGCAACAATTCCCACACAATTTGCATTTAAGTAATGCCCAATTGTGACATTAATAATTCTTCGGGATCAATCAGGATCAAGCCTTGCACTCTCGTCTAATTTATATAATTCAAGACATATTATATTGTGAATTTTTTTTAATAATGCCAAAGAAAAATTGGACAAGTCGTAGTCAACTAAGATGTATCTAGAACAACAAAAATTTGCAATCCCAGCTTGGTTTGACGTTGTACTTCCACAATTGCAGAGGGAAATCTCCTGGTTCTAAAACCAAGCACAAAGAAATTAGAAACGTTGATGAGAATTATACAGGTAAGATATAGAGTTGGGTATTTGTATCACTTTTTGAAAATATTTGCATCAATTTTTTTTTCCATTCATTAACTTCAAATTGGAAGGAAAATCGATTCTATTAATTACAAGCATGTAAGCTTAAACTTTTTTCCTCCTGCACCTTTCATCTCCGATATAATTTTATCAACCAAATACGGTTTGGAGAAAATTTTTCTTTTCTTTTCATTCCATCCCTTCCTACTCTCCATCCAAATAAGGTGTTAGAGATCGTAATTTTTAAAATGTGGTTAACAGTTATTTAGAAACTCATTTGAGTTGCTGAGATGTAGATGCTTTAAAGTGTGTATTCGGTAGAATTCGAATCCCAGTAATTTATATCCGGACTGTTCTTTTAACTTGACACAAATCCTTAAGCGGACGCCTTATTATTTTTATAGACACAGAATTTATAAGTTTGTTCCAGCTGAAATTAATATGGACCGTCCAATTCCATAAATTGCACCTCAGATACATGAGGGGATACAGACTCGTATTCAGTATGGTACCGAACGAGATCTAAGTAGTTTCAAGCCGAGTCAAATTTTTTACAGATCCACCTTAGATTAACGAAGCTTTTTTAAGATTCATGTCATTTTAAAGGGACAGTTCGTATCTAAGTCAATTCCTACCTATATATTGTAAAATAATATTCGATTGTAAAATTAGTTAATGTTAATTAATTTGCAAATATTGACTAAATCAGCATCACTTCCCAGTTCCCACCTAATTAGAACAAGTAATTTGCAATGATGACATAAACGATTCTTAAATAAATGTACAAATTGGGATCAATCAGCATCAAGTCTCGCACTCTCGCTTAATTTATAAAGAAGACATATTCAATTGTGAAAGAAAAAAAGTAACAAAAAAAAATGAAAACCTTGTACAAGTCGTAGTCAACTAAGATGTATCTAGAACGACAAAAAAATATTACTATCCCAGCTTGGTTTGAATTTGTACTGACAATTTTTCTATTGAGGAAATCTCCTGGTTCTAAAACCAAACACAGAAAAAAAAAAAAACATTGCAAATTAAATATCTGCGTCCTGGACTTGGGCCTCGATGCAAAATGTTAATTCCTAGTCCTCAATTCTGGAATTTATACTTTTCTTTTTTTCAACTTTAGTCCTCAAATTGTTGCCTAAATTGGGGCTCATAAAAGAAATAAAAGTGCATCGACGAGTTGAGAGAATAGGAAATAGGGAGACAAGACCAACTTCGATACTGTTGGTACGCTGACAATTTATATCTTCTAATAAGAATAGCCCTTAGCTCTCGGGTTGGCTAATCAAACCGTTTCTTTCGAAGTCATAATACAACTAATTGGTTTTCTGATTTTTAAAGTTCAAACGGTCGATTCAAACCATTAGAGTTATCTCTATATTAAAATTTGTTTGGAGACCACATTTTGTATTTTTTGAAATTATTTTACTATTTATTAAGTCAGTTTTAAAATCAGTGATTTTAATAAATAGTGAAAAATTTATGAATCATTGAAAACAGTGGTTTCAAAACTGACTTAATAAATAGTAAAAAAATTCAAAAAAATATAAAATTTGGTCTCCAAACACATTTTAATATGGATTGAATGTTGAACGGTTTGGAATGACTGTTTGGACTTTGAAAATGTAAAAATCGAAGTGTTTGTTCCACAGCCTGACATAGGGACAAACGTTTTGTCCATTAATTCATTCGTTGTTTTAACGGAAAACGGCAAACCTTCTAATCAGTAATAAATACTTAGACATCGACTGAATAATCAATGTATATTCTTTTTAGAGTGAGGCTACGGTGCTATGCATAGCACGGATGGAGTCCGTGCTACGGTTCAAAATTTGACTTTTCAAAATTCTAACGGTCAATCCGAACTGTTCAACATGATTATAAAATGAATATGTACTTGCAAACCAAATTTTACATTTTTCAAATTTTTTTACTATTTTTTCGAAAATCACTTGATCTGAACATTCTGGACCATCCAAAAATAGCCTATCTAAAAAAATAGTAAAAAAATTCAAAAAAAATGTAAAATTTGGTTTGTAAGTACATATTCATTTTATAATCATGTTGAATGGTTCGGATCGACTGTTAGAATTTTGAAAAGTCAAATTTTGAGCCGTAGCACAGACCCCATCCGTGCTATGCATAGCACCGTAGCCTCACTCTTCTTTTTATATTGAATTAGTAACGTCAAAGACCAATGTGAGAATTTTATATCAAAATTAAAAGAAAGATAGGAACATAGACCAGCATACATTCCAATCAAATTGAATAAGATAATAGTGAGGCTACGGTGCTATGAGTCCGAAATTTTTATTTTTAACATTTTAATAAAATTCATTAATAAATTAACCATCGTTTTCGGTCAATGCCAAATTTAACACGGCCGCAGAATGCCGGAGCGGACCCATATGCGGGGTACCACAGAATGCCGGAGCGGACCCCCATATGGGTCCGCACAATGCCGAAGCGGCCCCCGTGGCCGCATAATGCCGGAGCGGTCCCTTTATTTTTTATTTTAGAAATACGAAATTGTATATATGTTAAGTGTTATTTAGTTTCGAATGTAGTTTAAATTGATTTTTGGTCGTATCGTATTTTTGGTCGTTCGTTTGAAATATTTTAGATATTTTAGATATGTGGTTTCTTTGAAATTCTTTTGTGTACTCTGAGATAATAAAATCAACAAAATAAATAAATAACAATAAAATCAAACAAACAAGAAACTAATCAACGAAATAAATAAGTATCTGACAAAACATCTACCAATACTCCAAATAAGAATCTACCAATCTAACAAAACATCTAACAATCTACGGCTCTGGACTAAACACCGTCCTCGCCTTCTTCTTCCTAAACCCCCGACCCCGCCTGCATAGTGGCGTCTCGTCTGTATCTCCGGAGGATGCTGAGCTGGATGCCTGGACATCCGTAGACTGAACCGGCTCCTGGGAGAACCTCCTCAATCTCGGATGTCTGCTGGACCCCAGGACCAAAAACTGTGGTCTGTCCAGACTCAGCCTGCGTGAATAAAAACGCCTGTCTGGCAATAGGGTCATCGAGGAGGGAAGGGTGAGGTACCTGCTGTGAGGACTGGTCCAGGGGAACGGCGGGATGGGCTCTGTCTGAACATACCCTGGCTCATAGGCAGGAGGTACTGTCTGAGTGGGACTGTAACCTGGGGAATACAGTCAATCTCCCTCTGTGCCATAATCGCACCCAATATTGAAGCACAGGTCATCCCCGTCTCCACCCTGTAGTAACTTACAAATAGATAATGTATTGAATAAGAAAAAACCACAGTTACGTATTTTAATTTAAATTATACCTCGGCAGGCATCCTAGACTGGGATCCCATGGCCTCATGTGCTGCTTGGCTCATCAACTCGGCACCTCGGTCGAACACCTGACCGACCGTCGTAGCATCATGGACGGGAGCAAACACGTCCTCATCACCAGTGTAGGGGACATAGACATCGGGCTCGTCAGATATGTCGTCGACCGCATCAACACCGCCCAAGCCAGCGCACCTCAGTAGTGAGTCGAGGCGCGCCCTGTACCCACACTGGCACACTGCGGGTACGTTGTGCTTGAGGATGACCTTCCCGAGCCTCTTCATCCCCTGGTGACGGTCATCGTAGCCCCTATGACGCAACTCTTGACAAGATATAATGCCTGAAAATTGAAAAAATTATGAAGAAGTTGTACAATTGTAAATATTAATATTTTTGAATTTGAAACTTCAAATTAAAATACCGTGGCTGCGAGAGGTGCGCCGGCGGGGATAATACCGTGGATCCGTCCTCTACGATCCCTCGGCTTCGGTACCCGCTCGTGCGGGTTGTCGACGATGTAGCCCTCAATGAAGATGGTGTACGCGCCGTGATCCTGATACCAATCTCTGTAAGGTCTGTACGAATTACAACAAATGTTAGATATTCCAATCATAAAGCCATAGTTGAAGTAGTGAATTAATAAAATTTCTTACACTGGCGCGACATCCATCTGACGGTCGGGCTCGGCCAATGGGGGATCTGCCTGTCCTGCCTCGAACACATAATCGACACGAGCAATCCCCCAGTCCTTGCCTGCAGTGGTCTCCCTGGGATGGTGCAGAGCTCGCCAGACATCCTCGCTGATCGGTGCCGGGGGCGGAGCAAGCTGGCGCATCCCGAACTGTCTCATGACCCGTCCGGGGTAATGGTGCTCGATGATCTATATATATTAATACGTTAGACTGTTTTTATTAAATTAAGTTGATTGTGTAAATAACTAACATAAAGAAATTACGGTACCTGAAAACATATGAGCGGCACCACTGCACGCCAGAAACGCTCTTGCTGACGACATCGCTCCGGCAATATCTCAAGATATTGCCGATGTGCGCCATCCACCTCGACCTGGAAGTATAGATTTAATATCGTATATCAAGTCGAACTGGAAAAAATTTAAATAAAAATAAAAATAAAAGTAAACTTACATAATCTCTGTAGGGCTCCCAAGTGACAAACTCGGCATCATCTCTGAGATGCTCGATCTCCTGTCTCCAGAATGTGATGCCGAGCGACGCGTCATGCCCTGCACCCACCCAAATCTTGGGATAGCAGTACTTGGCGACAAATGCAGGGCAGTTGTCCGGCTCGGGCTTGCCCCACTGCGGCACATCTGTCTTGCTAGCCAGGACTGGACGGCCAACAATCAGATGTGCATAGGACCAGTGCTGTAGTAACATGCACGGTCCTATGAAGGTCTTGTTCTTCTTCAGGCAGGCTGTGTTAAGACCCCTTTACAAGAAAACAAAGTCATTGTTACTACACTACGATGTATACTATTTGAAAATATTTATAAGGTGTTTCTTACCTATATAGGCATGCCAGCGTGGCACCTCCCAGTTGAACCTGCCCGCAGTGGACAGGTCGCGCAGAAGCTCGAGGTAACACAGCCGCACCTGATCTCCATGCGAATCCGGAAACAACCGACAGGTGATCATCTCCAAAATATAGGCGCGCAGATATCGGTCAATAACCACCTGTTATAGATTTAAATTAGAACATTACTTACAAGAAAATAAATATAATATTATTTAAATTAAATCTTGTACAAGCAAATACCTGATCTGGTCGATCCGGAAAGACCTGAAATCTCGCCCGCAGCTTTACCAAGCTGATGCAGCTGGGCGAGACCACAGTCTTCTCACCTCTCTTCTTCGCTTTCTGGAGATCCTCGTGCGGGATACCCAATAGCTCTAAGCACAATGCACGAAAATCTCCGTACTCGACGCCCGTGACCGGCTCCCCAATAATAGTCATACCCCACAGGCAACTGACGTCCTGTAGGGTGACTGTCATCTCAGCATGGGGGAGATGAAAGCTGTGCGTCTCCCGACGCCATCGCTCAACGAGGCCAGAAGATAAGCCCTCGTCAGCATTCTCCTCGGCCATCTGGGATATCTGGTACAATCCCATCGAGCGTAAAACCCCCCCCCCGTACGCCGGCTGGTACCGTAGATGCTGGCGGTTGTGACGAACCGTAACCGCATCCAAACCCTGCATTTAAGTAAATAATCAGATCTAAGTTCATTCATCAAAAATTTGAGATGACAAATTTATAAATATGACAAATTTACTTACCCCAGTGGCAGCCTCTAATATCCGATGCTCCGCATTCGGATACCACAAGAAGTCGCTGACCCTGTCGGTGCGACTCCGGATACCCGGAACATCCGCCAACGCTGTCTCGATGTACTGAGACATCTCGTATGGCGTGGCTGTAGGAGCATGCTGTGTACCCCTACTGGAGGATGGTATATCTCTACTGGTACTCATGCTGTATTGGATAATATTTGGTCAAATATGAGAGTTTGGTAAAAGTCCGGTTTAACTTTGGGTACAATTCTAATTAAATTTGGGTACAATTCTAATTAAATTTGGTTACAATCGAATTAAATTTGGGTACAATCTAATTAAATTTAGGTACAATTCTAATTAAATTTGGGTACAATTCTAATTAAATTTGGGTACAATCTAATTAAATTTGGGTACAATTCTAATTAAATTTGGGTACAATCGAATTAAATTTAGGTACAATTCTATTTAAATTTGGGTACAATCGAATTAAATTTTGGTACAATTCTAATTCTAAATCCTAAATCTAAACTCTAAACCTAAATCATAATCCTAAACCCTAAACCTACACCTAATTACTACTCTACACTAAAAATTAAAACAAGAGAAGAAGAAGAAAACTTACCCGAGGTCGAAGGGATTCAAACTTCAAAAGAGATGTAATAAAATCGGAATTCTGCGGCCCTATATATAGGCCGGGGACCGCTCCGGCATTATGCGGCCCCAGGGGCTGCTTCGGTATTGTGCGGACCCATATGGGGGTCCGCTCCGACATTCTACGGTACCCCCCATATGGGTCCGCTCCGGCATTCTGCGGCCGTGTTAAATTTGGAATTGACCGAAAACGATGGTTAATTTATTAATGAATTTTATTAAAATGTTAAAAATAAAAATTTCAGGCTATGAGTAGCACGGATGGGTCCGTGCTACGGTTCAAAATTTGATTTTTCAAAATTCTAACGGTCGATCCGAACCGTTCAACATGATTATAAAATGAATATGTACTTGCAAACCAAATTTTACATTTTTTCTAATTTTTTTACTATTTTTTTAGATAGGCTGTTTTTGGATGGTTCAGAATGTTCAGATCAAGTGATTTTCCAAAAAATAGTAAAAAAATTCGAAAAAAATGTAAAATTTGGTTTGCATGTACATATTCATTTTATAATCATGTTGAACGGTTCGGATCGACTGTTAGAATTTTAAAAAATCAAATTTTGAGCCGTAGCACGGACCCCATCCGTACTATGCATAGCACCGTAGCCTCACTCTAAGATAAATGTATTGCTATATTTACATGTAACTCAGAAGCTCAAATTGAATAAGAAAGAAAACTTTTCAAATCAGCTATCTTCTTCTCTAAAGTTTTAGGTACCGGTACACAGGTACTAGGTGCCATTTGAGGACTCCTATGGCCACATGAGTACATCTGAAGTACTTTATTTATTTATTAAATTCCCATTTCCTTGCTGCCAACAGTCAAAAATTTGAACCTTTTATTCGAGAAGTAACATATAAACTTTTAACTCATAGTTAAATTTGAAGTACTTTGTTTTCCCTTTTTCAACAGCTATTTGTTTGATTTAGTGGTTTCCTTAGGCGGCACGTGCCATGGCTCTTCAAGGTTCGAATCATGTGAACACCATGTCATGCAAGTCCATGTTCAGGGGCGGACCCAATAAGGCCCAGAGGGGGGCAGTTGCCCCCCCTTGGATTTTGAATTTCAGTAGAAAAAAAGGCCTGATTTCATGTTTGCCCCCCTCTGAAAAATAATTTGCCCCTCTCTGAATCCAGCAAGCCCAGTTTCAATTCAAGTAAGGCCCGGTTCCTGTTATTTGAAAAAAAATTAACAGGCTTCTCACTCCGCTGTTATATCAAAAAAATATTCGACTGAGCCCAAAACTGTTGCTCTCTCTCTCCCCCTGCTAATCCGGTGCTCTCTAATTCAAACGCAAAAAATCGAAGAAATTGAGAAATTCGCTCTCTAACTCTGCTAGCCTCTGAGAAATTCTCAAATTATTCGTCGCTCCTCTCTCTCTCTCTGACTCGAAGTCGATCTCTCTCTTCACTTCTCTCTATTAGCGAGTTGGATGCCATACTGATATTATATTGCTTAGAGGTTAGTACTTATCCGGAAAATTATTTCAGTGGGATTGGTAAATAAAGAAGAAATTACAGAGGTCAATTGACCGGATTGTTAAGTTATTTCAGCAGGAATAATAAATCTTTCTTCACCTAACAATTGGCGCAAATTAGACATACGAAGATCAGTTGTTCCATGAAAGTAATTTCTCCCAAAATTATTGAGGCAAAATTGACATACATTACAATTCTTTTGCACCTGAAAGTTTCAGGAGATTGCCAAAAAAATGTATAATCCTTTTCACATTTCCTGATAAAAATTATCTCATACACACGTTCTTGAATTATGCCTTGTTAATGGTAATTAAGATTAGAACCATTATTATATTAATTGTTTTTTTATTTAATACCCGGTAAGCTAATGGGTTTGGATCTGATAAGTTATTTGGATCCGATTATTGCCCCCCTCTGGCAGAGATCCTGCATCCGCCCCTGTCCATGTTGGGGCTAATTTGGTACGTTCGTTATCCATTTGTCAGGTCCAGTAGGGACTCGATCCAATTGTTCCATAATTTTGTGGTTGAAATTAGTAACTCTAAAGTCTAATTATGTTTGTGCAATTAATCATTTTAATTACTTCTTTTGCAGTTTTTGTGGAGATGAAGACACACAAGCAAACAACTCGAACGGATTCTTACCTTAGTTAGATTTTGAGACAACTGCAGTTTAGATAGATGAGATTTCTATATAAATGTAATAGCATACAGTGTAATCAATCAAGCAAGAAACAATAAATTTGTAACATTATGCAAAATACGTATATGATTTTACTGACTGAAAGTAATATACGAGATGCATGAGTATAGTTTTTCATATAAATATGAAACAATAAACGAATAAATGGTATTTTCTGAACATACCAACAAGAAAATTAAGTTAATATAAATCGAAGTACGATAAACAAATCATTGGAAATCATATCGTACCAAAATAATATCGAGAGTTCTGAAATATTCAAGTTATATGAAACAAAAATGGAAAATTTAAGAGATCGTAATATTTAATAATCTTTCAAATTGTATATATAATATATTTTCATATAAACGTACCTATTTCATTTATCCCTATAATCAATCGTCACAATTACACTTTTACATTCATTTCACTAATTCATTAACAATAGTACCATATTTGTAATAGTTTACGTTTATCGAATATAACTATCATTACTTATTAACTCAATAAATTCTTACAGTCTTCAATTTACTTTCTGTATCAGTTGACTTTCTATATCATTTCACTTTTCATATCAGTTCATTTCTTATAAGAGATAACGTTAATAGACCAGAATGAACTGTTAGTTTCTTGTGCGGAGATTTCATTCTGAATATGGATTTCCTTCAAATCAAATAACCTTAGTGGCAATTAGCACTGAGAAATAATTTATTATTTCTCACGCGTTTCTCCTTGTGGGATACACAGGTTTGTTAGATGAAGACAAAGAAACGTTTTTGGAGTTATAATTGACAGCAGGGCCACCTAAAGGTATGGGATTTCGGTTTATTCTATTTGAGAGGGTGCAGAGAGTATATCTCTTATTCCTTTCTTCTTTGGTGATCAGTCAAAGAAGAAAATATATACCTTTCATTCTATAAAATCAGTAATCAAAATTGATGGCCAATCAGTTTTGTCAAAATCTCCGTACTTCAATAAAAATAAGCAATTACTTATAACAATTTATTACAATATAAAAGCTCAATATATTTCATTCTATCATATTACACGTACAGTCAAACATCAGTTACTCTATATACTTAATATAATACAATAGTACATTTTTTTTGGTACCGTTTTTCAAAAGTATCAATTTCAATATAGGTTACTATGACTCTATTACTCATTATCTTTGACTCATGTTAGAGGGTAGAAATATTTCAACATTAATTATACCAATGTCAAGATAACAATAATCAGTACATAAAAGACACTCGGAAAAAGAAGATCACTATAGAACTGAATCATTCAGAAAACTACTATTCTCACATTACAAAGAGAGGTTGCAATCTCACATAGATTAGTTAAGAATATGTCTTATCAGGACAATTATAATCATCATTTTCAAATTTCTAAGACCAATTATTCTTAACCTTTTTAAATTTGTTTTATCAGTATTTCTCGTAGTTCATACTCAATATTAGAATGCATATTTTTGCACTCATTCAAACTTATTTGATATTATAATAAATATTATAGTACTTGTCACAATTACTCATCACAAATCTTCAATAATATTTATTCAAGCCTCTTTGAAACATTTATCAAAAATTGTTCTAGAATTTTAGTAATATATCCAAATTTTCAATAAACAATTCATGTAAATATTTGGGTTTTGATTAAAACCCTAACATTACAAACCCATTAACCGAACCAAAAATGTCATAGTAAAATTCAATTATAAGAAATATTATTGGCTTAAAATAATGCAATTAAATTCAGTGATCCTTTAGATCTAATTATTCAAAGATCCTTTAATTTTTTTTTTCTTAAAGTTACATTTTCATATGAATATCAATATCACTTATTGTATTTATATATACATAAAAATTAACTAGTACACAAACAAAAAATGTAATAATATCTTTTTAACCAATAAACCTCACAACAATTGAATTCAATCAAAAAAAGCAATGAATGCATATGCAATGACTTTTTTTTTATATATCATTACACATACCCTTTTTTTTTTGTAGGATGTGGTAAAAATAATGAATGATATTGGCAATGCATAAAAAGATTCATGTCTTATGTTATGTATATTGAATGGTAAAAGGTACGTGGTAGAATTGTCGCACCTCCGGATCGGGGGTGTGACAGAATTTATCTTCTTCTAGATTTTCATGGTCCAGTTTCCACTGATGATCTCTCAAAATCAAAAGAGTTGTGTTAACAATTTAAGATATTTGTGTCTTTTTTATTTTCATGTTGATGGATGTTTGTATTCAAAAATAAGTGCACTCTTGTATTAACTTCTTATCGAATGTTTGTACATCTATTATTTCATAAATGAATGCACATCTTGTATATTGCAATTTTGTCAGTGTGTCGCACAAAAGAGAATAAATCATGATTTTATAATAGAATATCTCAGAGAAGAACGAATCATTTGTGAATGTTGAAATTTCAAATTCTAATTGCCTTTTGCTTCCTGGCACGTGGTTGATACCTTTCTTTGAGAAGAACGAATCATATTTTTTTTTACTGACAATAGAGCATAGTGCTCTGAATGTGTGTTGTTGATACAACTTTTTTATTTTTTCTACATAGTGTGCCGGTGCATAGTGATATACCAATGTCAAAATCTGTTGGTACCAGATTATCTTGAATATTAATCACTGATTTATTGAGACTGTTCATATGTGAAATTAAATTCCTTATTTGTAATAGGCGACTCAGGCACTCTTCATATTACTATGTCTAAGTGATATTTTGAAATGGAAAATAAGAAGCAATGATATTTTATAGAAAGAAATTAATTTGATCCGGAAAACATAATTTTTTAATTTGCAGGCAATGATGTTATCAATTTCCACTAATCTGAACACTTCGATCGAAGTTGAAAAACATTAAAACTAGAGAATTGCAGTATTCACTAAACAAATACATTAAAACTAGAGGGGTTGAAGTTTATTGAAATTTTAAGTAGACCCTCTTTTGACAGCAAAATGAAAACAACAAATTTGTACACCAAGGTAGACCCTATACCAGTATGTCGAATACACAGAGCAGTTTATACCAAGCATAAACACCAAGTATAAGAAATGAAAGTAAAAAAAAACATGAACTTCTCAACAGCAAAACAAGAACTTTGTTCATAGTAGAAAGAGAAAAGGGCACTTTTTTATTGTGGGTAGGAGCAGGAAAAAGAGATAAGCTAAGTTCTTCATTGCGAGAAGGAGAAGCAGACATGATGATTTTGTCCACTTTAGTTTTCCAACTAAACACTACCACCTACCTAAAATGTATCTGAAATTTGGTATGCTTAATTAGTTTTTTAGATGTGTAATGGAAATGCAACTGATAAAACTAATTATGATTCTAATAATAACAAATTGGAAAAAGGGAATTACCATAATAACATTTGAATTTATTTTATTTTTGAAAGCTTGGCAGTGGCTGCCAAGTGGAATTTATTAATAGAAAAAAAAACAGTATTACATCATAATTTGTAAAGAAACTATCACCTCTGACCTTATGCCTTATTACTTGTTCTTCCAATTACAATGAATAATATCTTATAATTCTTGCATAGTTGCCTCTCTTTCCTTTTACACACGACAAAAGCAGCCTTAAAAAATAAGATTTACCAGTAAAATCAGAGGTGGCATAAAGCACAGTAGCCAGTCTTTTGATGATATTCCCCAGCTAACAGAACTTGAGCCACATATTCATCTCCCGAGTACATCTACCTGCAAGAAGCTTTGGGTTTAATTTTTCTTCTCCAAATACAATGGCATTATGTTGCTTCCATATGAGCCACGAAACACATACAAATCTAGTAATCCATTCTTTGTATGACATTCCTCCTTGTTGTTTAACCAATTGCCACGAGGAGAACCATATTCCTTGAACTGTCAGATCTTGTCTCATGATTGGCTTAAGAAATTAAAACAAAAAAAAATCAATTTGCTATTCAATTTATATAAAATTCATTTGTTTTTCTTTTTGTTCCTTTCTGTAATCGAATGTTGTTGGTAGGCCACCTAATTAAAAAATCTGAAAAATAAATCATAAACAAAGTGAGAATCATTACAAATTTTACACACCTGAACTTTTTCCTCTCCGCCATTTATGCCTCAAGTGCCAGAGGATGTAAAACGAAAAGGAGGGTTGTCCTCAGTCGCATGGATACGTTGAGCGGGTTCTCCTCATTCGTGGTGACGGGGATTGTGTGCGAGATCGACAAAAAATATGCAAGAGAGGGAGAGAGGGGGAAAGAGGGTGTTTTATCGCTTTCTTTTGCACGGGCTCTAATCGTTGAGAGATATAGAGAGGGAGAGAACAGGAGGCCTCCAGTTTCAGTTTTGGAACACCGCCTTGATTTGCACGAATTTTGACGGTGATCGGTGCGTTCAAATTTTAGGAGCACTAGATTGGTGCCTCGCGTTGCTTCGGCAGAGGCGGTTGAGGAAGATGGTGAAGCATAAAAAACCTTTAGACAAAAAAGTATATAAAACAATAGTTGACGCAGTGCAAAGATAGAACAAAAATTATACATAAACTTAATATAGATCTTATTAGATATGTACCATGTTGTCCCTATATTTCTAAACTCTAAACATAGTTTTAACATGGAATAGATCTTATTGAACAGTTAGTTACCTGCACTTTTCTTTAGAGAAATGTACTTGCAACTTGCTAGGTCTTTGTTGGGTTCATAATACGGATTCAAGAACTATAGTATCTGACAACCTGTACGAATATTAGTTTTACAAAAACAATAATTAGTGTTGCATATGTCAATTCAAAAAATACATAATAAGATATGCAAGTACCAGTACACCCAAGGATAAAAGTACTCATGGACTGTGCAAGAAAGGTGAAATGAGATGATTTCTAAATGGTGCGCGCCTAATGTTGTAGGGGTATAGCGCTCTTATAAGTGGCCTGTGCAGGTAAGATGAAATTAAGAATGCATTAGAATTTCTTGATGACAGAATTTCCTAAGGGCATGGGCCTAAATAATGCCATCTAATGTGTGGGCTGTGGAATGAATTCCAAATTGAGAAGCCAATTGGAAGGTGCATAGAATTGTCATGTTGCAATAAATGCATGCATCTTGATCGGATCGGATTACGTGTTCAGGTACAATATGAAACATGACCGATTTACCAAAGATGAATTACCAATAAGGATATGTTGTGTAAGAAAGGTGAAATTGAGCCAAGGTTGAAGAAGTGGATCATGAGAAATTAAATTTGGAGGGTGTCATTGCAAATAGTAGTGATGTCAGGGGTGATTCAGACTGAACAGTCTAGGGTTGGGTATGGATACCAGCAAAGAGGCAGAAGCAAACATGGACCATACTGCAAAAATGAGCCTTCAATAGATAGTGTAAACTTAGATATCAGTTTAAACTAATAACTATAAGAGATGCTAGGGACTATCACCAACCAATCTATACGCAAAATGTAAGTCTTTATACTAAAATTATCCAAAAACGTATCTTAAGAAAGATGAAATTACAAAATGTTTACCTGATACAAAAGAATATCAGAAGTCATGAGTACAGGATATGTGAGAAGTGCACTCCCAAATTTTTATCACCTTGATTGTTATCAGAAAAAAAAAATCAATGATAAAATCAGTTTAATTGTCAAATTGACGCCTATTTAAACAAAATCAGTTAAATACTTAATAAAAAAATGATTAATTGTATATATATCAGGAGGAACGCAGTTGCATATCAGATAGAATTGTGATTAGGAAAAAAAATCTGACGACACCTAATTATGAGAGTTCATCTCTGCTTTCTCTAGCAAGAGCACTAAAATCCAACATCAAATGAAATTGACCAAATCAATGAAAACTTCAATAAAATGAAAAAGGTGCAATTTAGGAACTATGCAAATGAAACCCCAGTATTTTATGTATTGCAAATAACACCCTAAATTATCACATTTTCAACAATATCTTGTATGGGAAAGAAACTTAACATGTCCCTCGTCAGTGAGACGAATGCTAATACAGAAGAATGAATACCCGTTGCTGTCACTCACTTCCCCGGCCATCAAACTCATGGCCCACCCTTAACACAAAAGAGTAGAGAAATGTGGCAAGAAAGCAAACCAAATTTTTAATGAACGTAAACAATTTTTTATTTTTTTCTACATGCAATAAAAGTATAAAACTGTGGTTTACTTCTAACTTGTCATGTCCCACTATCATCTTAAGGTTTTTAAGTCCAATATATGAACCAAATAATTCTCAAGTGTTGATCGGCTCATCAAGTAGTTACCCAAGTATTATTAGATTCATAAAGGGGACAAAGTAAGAGAATGAGGAACCTCACCTAAATGCTTCGAAATGTAAAATATAGAGCCTTCCCTCTCATGGCCAATGAGATGGGAGAGATACCGGTGAGGTGCTTCTTCGTAATGCAGGATGCCAGGTGTAATCGGCCAGACAATTCTCAGGTCGTCTCCTTCTGTGGTTAGTATTGATTTGACAAGAATCTGGACAAACAAAGTGAAGAAAAAAGAACAAATTACACAACTGGTCTCTCTAAGGTATCATGTGTTTCCCATATTTATCCACAAAAAAGTTTCATCAAACATCAAAGTTTCTATGATTGTAGTCCTGGTACTGATATTTGTCTAAAAATTGAAAGACAAATCAATGATATAATGGTAACTTGATGAAAAAAATTTTGAGAGAAAGGAGGCAACTAGATTCAATAGAGCTAGAGTTGAAAAAAATAGAGAGAGAAATTGAGAGAGAACCGGATGTGGAGGAGTTGAGTAAAGGTGATCTCGGAGGCAGTGGAGTGGAGGCGGAGGATGAGACCGACAGATATGAGGGAGACAACAAAGAGGGAAGAAAGCGCGCGGAGAGAGAAGAGGGGGGAGTGGCGAGAATGAGGAGAGGAGGCGGGGGAGGAGAGAAGGGGCGATCCAAAGACGGAAGAAGTTCGAGAGAGAGGACAAACTTTCCAGAGAATGGCTGAAAGGAAGAAGTTCGAGAGAATGGCGGAAAAGAAGAAATGAAATAAAACATTTTGCTGAAGAGCGGGACCTAGCTGTTAGTGGAAGACTGTAGCGGATATTGTAGATGAACAGTATTCGCTGGATCAAAGATTAGATATAAGTAATAGAAGTGAACTTGTGGCACTGCAAGTTGGGACCCAATTGTCATGCAGACTGTAGATTGTACTGTAGATGAACAGTACAGATCCTATCAAGAATTAGATACATAGATAGATTTGGGAGCAGGAAATATGGGTGCAGTGGAACCCTCCTCCAGAAACTCTCCATATTTAGAGGAAAAGATATGCTTTACTAATAATGAAGTGTCTCAATACTGGAACTTTCAAAAAGCATTTAACTTCAAGTAAATAAATAAATAAATAAAATAAAACAGATAAAATATCAAATAAACGATCATTTTTATTAAACTCCAACAAGAACACAAAATAGCCTACTTTTTAATGAAAATCCAACAGGACCTCCCAAAGAGCCAATAACAACAATTACCAAAACACACACTCAATTCCCCTACTAGAGAAACTAAGACAAAACAACCAAAGCAAGATAGCGCTTTATTATGTTTATTACCACACACCTAATAATGCCAGAAAATCAGATTCTAAAACTAAGAATCTTGTTAACACCCTTAACACCCGATTTCCAGCTTAGTAAATACCCTTTTTTACTGGCAGCAACAGACCGTGACATGGCCTTCTCTTCAACTTTCTCTTCGACGGCTTCTATCTGCTTCTTGCACAGGAAAAAATTTCTAGCACCATCAAAGCTGATTACATATCCTGGATCAAAAGCTGAAATTAAAAAATATAAAAAAAAATTAGAAAATAACAATTATACATTAATAAGGAGTCCAGCTACTATAACATCAGTGTCATTTTAGCCTATATAACACCAACTCCAAAACCTATCAAATCAACTTCAAACGGTGTATCCAAACCGTTCAAACCAATTTACTTCATTAGTTGTGCATTTACATGCAAAATTTATAATTTTTCGAATTTATTTAGTATCAAGTCAAGCGGTCAAATGTGTGAGTTTTTAAGTTAATTTTAATACATTCATTTTTCAACATTTTTTACCGCTTGATTTGATATTAAAATAACTCGAAAATATAAAAAATTTCTATGTAAATGCATCACTCATAAAGTAAATCGGTTTGAACGGTTTGGATTAGTCGTTTAAAGTCTATTCAATCAATTTGGAGTTTTAATGAGCTACTAACAAATATAAATATTGTTCTCTGCAAAATTACAAGTTATAAGAACATCAAGTACAATTGACCATTCTAGTTTGGTAATTATGCCCAAATCCTGACGTTTTAGAAATTACCATATTTGACAACTTTTTTTTTGTGTGAATATTATTCCACTTCAAATAAAAAAGGTGCAAGTTTTAGGAAGTGGAAAACTTGAACACTAATTTTCAAAGTTCTAATTAGCAGGGTTCGAGAATCAAGAGCCAAATAGAAGGTTTTTAATATATTGTCTTGTGCTAGCATAGGGTTTCTAAATCGTTGGATTTTTTTGTAATTGCTGTGCTATCCTAACCAATACTCAGATAAATGATAACAGGATCGAGAACATATTACTTATGGATTACCTACCCCGACAACAAGGTACATCATAATTTTCACAAAAAAAAAAATCAATATGCAAATTATCAATATTACCCAAATATTATTTTATAACCTCCGGAATCCTGTATATCAAAATAACATCATAATTTCAATCAGAAAAAAGGTCAGACCGAATAATAATCAAATAAGACAAAATTTACCATCAAATCCACCATTAGCGTGGTAGAGAAGAAACTCGTCAAGGTCGGTTCCGAGCACAGGTAACCTTCCCTCTCTTGCATAGGTCTTGAGCGCCGTTCTAACGACGCCTGATGCCATCTCTCCTTCGTTGACAAGAAACCTCAGTGGTCCAGCGCTGCCGTGCACCGTGACAGTGACAAGCAACCTGCCACGCCCCTTCACTTTGTTTTGTCCCCTCTTAATCCCCATTGCCGCTAAATCTATCGATTAACCAGAAACTTCGCAAAAAGATCGGACCTTTTGGTTAATTCACGGATCAAGGCCGAGGCACCGGTAGTGCCAGCCCTGCATGCACGAGGCGAAAGGGGAGAAAGAATTGGCGAGAATTAGATCGTGCGATCTCACCATTCACGATTGAGGCGGAGAGGGGAAGCGAGGAGGCGCGTTTGAAGAAGAGACACAAAACAGCTGGAGAGCAAGAGCAAGGGATTGTGGAGACAAGGAGCGTCTTGAGGGTGTTTATAAAGGACGGGATAGAGATCGGGTGAGCGAAAAAAAAGGCAAAGCGGTGCCCGAAAGTCCGGAATGTCTGTATCACAAGCAAACTCTCTTGCGGTGCAGCGAGTCACTGACATTGTACAACAACACTTATGAGAGTGAGAGAACTAGACAAGTGACTGTATATAAACAATGCCACAATGAATCTCATATATGGGCCAAAATAATACGGCTGGCGTTTGACGTTCCGAACAAAGCGGCGGCTAGGGTTAAGGGCCGTGACCGAATTTCGGGCATGCCAGGACCATCGGCTGCGTGCATGCGTCAGTCGCACCCGAAACCCGATAAAGACGCGACGCCCCCGCCTCAATTAGTCAATTCAGTGTTAACTGCGTTAACTAACGGAATTGCCCCCAAGCTCGGGAATCCATATCCTCGACGGTACCGTAAAAGATTTCCTTTTACAATTAGCTATTTATGGTTTGAGATTAACTCTCAGCCGGTTTGGAATTCGGGCTGACTAAGGGGGCAGTATTGTAGGGCTTCGAGAATTTATTGAACGTTTGCACTATTATCAATCAGATATTGAAATATTAAATTTCGAATTCACGGATTAAATATCATTTGGGGTTCTAGATATCTAGTTTTGATCAGAGATTTAACCCGATACTACTTGCTCTTGGCATCTCACATACAGATATCTTCGGATGCAAATTTGTTCAATTTGAGGGTTTTATTTTTAGATGGGGTACTTTTCTAAGCCTGCTTCGTAATACTACTATATTGAGAACAACAATTAAATTATTGATTGCAGAAAATAATTATTTTAGAAAGGGTACTTACCCAATAAATTACAAGTGATATCATTCCTTTATGGGAAATCACCAAAAAAAAAATACTGCTATATTGGGAACAACAAGTAAATTATTGATTCCAAAAAGTATTTTTTTTTTCTTTCTTCGTACTCAATTTAACCTTCTATAAATTCTTTTAATTTATAATAGAAACTTACATAATCTAATTGTTGCTCTCAAAATTAGCATCGCTAAAAAAATAGAGAAATTTTGAGACGCTAGAATTAGAAACTGGACTGCAGTTATTCCAGCTTCTTGGACAGGTTCATATGAAAAATATGATTTGTTTAATTAATTAAAAGGAGTACAAACATTGTTTTTTGGTAAATTTTACCACATGGCTAGTACATACGATGCATCTTCCTTGTTCATAATTTGGTCGTCTGCAAATGGATTATGGATCTGTCCTCTGATGTCGCTTAAGATTCTTTTTTACATGTGTATTTTAAAATATGTACGAAATACAAATTGTTTTGTGCTCTAATTCGTCAAAAGTTGCCAACTTCCCATATGAATAAACAAATTTTAGCGAATTATTGTATTTGATGATCAATATAACTCCGTCAAAAATTCTGTTCCGTCAATCACAAAGAGATTTTCGCCAGAGGAAATATATAATTTTATGGATCCTGTCTGCCTTAGATTTAAAATTAAAACAAACAAAGTCGTTTTTGAAAACTTCAAATTAATAAATTGGTACAATAAAATTTCCAGATTATTAAATTATTGGAATAAACTTGCTAGATCAACAAAATAATTAAAAAATAAAAAAATCATGTATTTTGAATTAAAACTCTAAACTGGAAAATGATGCTAAATAAGCGTACCGAATTAAAATAAAATTGTATATGCTAACTTGCCGGCCACATTTTCATCATGATTGTTTTATGCGGAAAATTCATGGCCTAATACAAAAGAGGAAAATTTTTAATTGTTTAATGAAAGCATCTTCTATCTTAGCTTCTTCACCAAATCAGGCTTAAGACCTGTTAATTGGCTAGTAGATACTAATTATCAAAGCATAGATAGAAAGACATGTTAAAGATATTAATAGGCCAGTTTTTACGGGTCCGGATCCCCTAAAGTAACCAAATCTTTGGGTTTTGGATCGAGACCGTCCGATTCGAATTCGTCGCTCAAGATCGTCTCGGGATTTGATTTCATCATCGGAATGCGTGCGCTCACTTTGGAGATGGATTTTCGCGGATTCAAATCGGACGGTCTCGATTCAAAACCCAAAAATTAGGTTACTTCACTGGATCCGAATTCAGTTTTTACTTAATGCAACGCAAGAATCATTTACAGTGTTGTTTTGGCTTTATTGTTTGTACGTTGTATAAAGCAAAAACTGTTTTTGTCAATATCTTTACCAGATAGACATTCAAATTCAATTATTTTTAGCGCAGAAAGATGTGTTTCACGTAAGGTAACAGTTCCTCCATCGGTGATCTTTTTTTTTTTTTTGAAAAATGGCTTGGCAGAAGCTGCCAAGTTATCCATCGGTGATCTTAGGAAGATTTGAATCCTTGATTTTGGAACACTTCCCGATTTAAAATAATTAGATTTTGTGAATATTCGGTGTTGCTGGGCGATTTCTTTGTTAGGCTTGTCTGCATCTTTCAGCGCACGTGGATACACCAGAAACTAGGATTATGTCAATCGAAATGAGCTGTCTTAAATTATTGATAAAAAGAAATCGGGCATCATAAATTCATAATGGTCATGTGTGTGGAAATGATTGGAAGCATCGCTGACTGTATGGAGCTGTTCGGCAACACATGGAAGATTAAATATTAATCCGCGTTAAGAATGAGTTGTTCAGTAAGCTAAAGAAAGAAACAGGAGATTAAAATAGCTAAAGAAAGCTAAAGAAAGAAAAAATGTGCCTTAAGAAAAAATGGATAGGGATTAAGATTCGGACAAAATGAGACTTAAAGAAGTTGTCATAATCCGCGGTAAGAAACCGGTGTTCGATAGAATTAAGAAGCTAAGGAAGCTAAAAGAAGCTCCTTTAACCTTAAAGAGACTTAAGAAGGAGATTGCCGAACATGTACTATGTGAATACTGTCCAAATAGTCTGTTTGTTTCTCCTATTTTTAAATTAATTATTGAAACTTGGAAATAGTTGACAACTTCACTTATTGAAGTAACTCAATTTATAAGTTTGAGTGAGGCTACGGTACTATGCATAGCACAGTTTGGTCCGTGCTGCTGCTCAATATTTGAGTTCTCCAAATTTTAACGATCGAGCGATTATAAAATGAATATGTACTTGCAAACTAAATTTTACATTTTTCGAACTTTTAATATCTTTTTAGATAGGTAGAAAATCACTTGATCTGAAAATTCTGGACCATCCAAAAACAGTTATTTTTTACCTATCTAAAAAAATAGTAAAAAAATTCAAAAAAAATATAAAATTTGGTTTGCAAGTACATATTCATTTTATAATCATGTTGAACGGTTCGGATCAACCGGTAGCATTTTGAAAACTCAAATATTGAGCCGTAGCACGGCTCAATCCGTGCTATGCATAGCATCTTAGCCTCACTCTTTAAGTTTAGAACCAGACTGTCCAATTAGAATTCGGACTAATCCGGTCCGAAATAAAATGTATAAAGTTTCTTTAAAATCCGTGCTAAAGTAGATCGGACGGCCCGAATCTAAACTCAAAATTTGAGGTAACTCAAGTTATATGAATTTGTACAAAATATCTGCCGCTAAAGTATATAGTGCAAGCTATTTGAAATATTGTCAAACTATTGGCTTTATTTTTCAACTATCTTTCTTAGGATACAAATTATTATAATAATTGCAATTATTTTTCTAATTCATGATTTCTGACATATGATGGTTAATTCCATTATAAATAGCATTAAGGATGTTTCTTGCTATAAATTGTTGTTTCTTCATCGATCGGAGAAAATGCAATGATTGCGAAAATAATATTTAATTTTAATATGTATACTAGGAGTCATAAGTCATAATTCCGAAAAATGAAATTTTTTCCTTCTACATACTAATTGCGAAAGTAAAGTTCAAAATGACAATTCAAAAAAAAAAAGTTCTCATATTATATTTATCGTACATATCACCACTTCTTGTAACGCCACGATATTTTTAGATATGATTTTTTTTTTATATATAATAACAAATATTAAGTTCAAATGAGAAACCAATCTAATATACACACATCTTGAATTAGTATCACTCGCGCACAATTGTCTATATAAAAAATAATATAGGAAGTCTGAAATGAATTTATCCCAAGCTGCTCCAACAATTAGGAAGTAAATAATAATCAAAACCTTATTTAAAAGGACTACGCATTCAGTGATATAACAGGATCCAACTCATATTGTGTAGACTCAATATAACATGCGACCGACATAAGAAGTATGCAGATATATAGAGGAAGTATGCAGATATATAGAGACGACCCCAAGAATTCGAAGTGGGAGGACATGTGTGGTTAAAAGTGTCTTCAAGAAGATAGTACGACGCTTCAGGGTCACAGGAAAATTAAACCCCAAATACGTGGGGTCCTTTGAGACATTAAGGCGTATAGGACCACTCCCCTATGAAGTCACACTACCCCGCTCTGGGAAAAGTCCATCTGGTGTTCCACGTCTTGGTACTACGACGAAATACCCTATAACAGGCTCATGTCACATACCACTCCAACCTGGGCATTGATGGGACTTTAGGGTACAAAGAACCGCCACGAAGATTGTAGGATATTTTTTTAAAACAATAATTAAAACAATTAATTTTAAATAAACAACATGATTGTTACTAGATTTACAAAAACTATCAAAACCGAATTGCCAATTCGGTCCAACGGCATTTTTTTTCTTCGAACCGAATTGGCAATTCGGTCCAGCTCAATTTCACAATAAAACTGTGTTGCCTTTCGTGTGGAGGCTTTTTTTAGCCTGGACCGAATTGGCAATTCGGTCCAGGTTTTTTTTTTTTTTTTTTAAGAGACACTAAGAAGAGCAAAAATAAAGAAATGTAACACTGAAAATTTAAGTTTTTTGTTTAAATTATTTGTTATATTACTTCTTTTGATTTATAATTAGCATATTTATACTAAAACACACTAAATTACTTGAAATTATGTTGAATTACACTATATTACGATAAATTATGTTGAATTACACTAAATTACTCTAAATTACAATAACTTCACTAATTATGTTGAAATACGGTAAATTACGCTAAAGTAGACCGATTCTGTGCCATCTTTCATGAATCATAAAAAATAGTAAAAAAATTCCAAAAATAGTAAAAATTGGTAATCTACAAGTTCATTATGTAACTAATTTACTAAGCTACTTGGATTGAATAATAGAAATGAAAATCTTAATCAGAAAATTCAACTCAAGTTTTGAGACTCTTCCCTTTGTTTTTTGGCGATTATGAATTTTGGAATCCGGCATTGCCGGCACGGACGCATGCGCATTTTTGCAAGCTTTCCGAAAAGTGGTCATTTGCTGAAATCAGACACTCGAGCGCCGTTTTATGACCGTTTGAAGTTTCGCTGTCGTTTTTCGCCTTTTTAGTGAAGAAATCGTCCATATTCATATGAATTTACCGTATTTTAGCGTAATGTAATGTAATTTAGTGTAATTCAACATAATTTCAAGTAATTTAGCGTATTTTAGTATAAATATGCTAATTATATGTCAAAAGAAGTAATCTATCAAATAATTTAAATAAAAAATTTAAATTTTCAGTGTTAGATTTCTTTATTTTGCTCTTGTCTCTATAAAAAAAAAAAAAAAAAAAAAAGAAGCCTGGACCGAATTGGCAATTCGGTCCAGTCTAAAAAAACCTCTGGACCGAATTGCCAATTCGGTCTGGCCTGTTTTTTGATTTTATATGGCGTTCTTCCTATAACCCGGTGAAAAACAATCCTTGTAGGATACCAATTCTACAAGAGCCTGTATTCATGAAAGATGGCTGTATTCATTATGAATACAGGCTCTTGTAGGAATAAAACAATCCTGGTATTCTACAAGAGCCTGAATTCTCTTGTAGGATTGTAGACACCAAAGAATTCAGGCTCCGGAATAAAACAATCCTACAAGAGCTAATTTATTGGGGAAGCCACTCCAGCAGTGATGCCACGTGGGAACTAGAGGAGACCATGCAATCTAAGTATCAAGAACTATTTAATTCGCATGTGGACGAGTCTGCTCAGGGGACTGAACAGAGTTTTTAAGAGGGGAGGATGTAACGCCACAATATTTCTAGATAATGATATTTTTTTATATATAATAACAAATATTAAGTTCAAATGAAAAACCAATCTAATATACACACATCTTGAATTAGGATCACTCGCACAATTATCCATATAGAAAATGATGTAGAAAGTCTGAAATGAATTTATACTTGGCTGCCTCAACAATTAGAAAGTAAAAAATAATCAAAACCTTATTTAAAATCTTGATTTGGGCTATCCCTTTTGATAACTTTCCGAATTTAGTTAAGCTGTAATTTTCAGATGGACAACCGTTAGTATTCTAATCACAACTCACTCATATTAATTCAGATTTGAATGAAATTTAATACCTGAAAAGATAACTTCACGATATACAACTTTTAATGTAAAAGGTTACCCCAAATTATGAATGTAGGATTCTCCATAAAATTGTAAAGTCAGTAAGCAAATATATTCGAAGACTGCAGACCTTCGTCGACTATTTTTATCTTTTCTCCTCACTGGAAATTCTGATTGAGGTAAAACTAGTTGCGTTAGAATCATAACAGAAAATCCTACGACTCTAATGTAGGAAATAATCTTGAATTTAGAAAATATTATTCTAGTTTAGTCAATCTTTGAAGACGAAAATTAAAACAGCAAAAACAAATTTCTGTTCTTAGCCCTAAATGACAAAATTAAATTGATTCAATTAAGACCCGGTCCAACCCAACCAAAAGCCAACCAAAATCTGGAGGCAACCCTAGCCTCACTTCTATATAAATCCTCCCTCAAACCCTAGCCGCCACAACCCTGTCCCCTCTACCTCCAAGCTGCCGCAACAGCACCCTCCCAATCATATTCGAACCTTTACCCCCTTCGGATCCAAACCCCTGCTGGATCCAAACCAACCAGCCAACTTCTGCAGAGAACTGCCACCCGTACGTTCAGATTATGAATGAGAGTTCAACATGAGAGTTGTAGTGCACGAAGATACGGACGCGTGACCGCTGGATTTACTTCGATTCGAGTTTCCACCGCTGAGATCTAGCCGAAACGGTGACTGCGTTCCCTACCCAAAACTGAAAACTGAGCTGAATCAGTCACCTGGCTTCCACTGAAAAAACTGCGGATCCGTGAGCACTGGATTCACCCCTATCGGAGTCTCCACCGCCGAGAAACAAACAAAACAGTGACTGCTGCGCGTACCTTTCTCTAACATAATTTTGAAAAAATAAAAAAAATCTCTGACATTCTCTGACAAAAGCATACTTAAATAACTTAAAGTTTTTTTTTAAATAGAAGGATCACAATATTTTATGTATTTATCTAGAAGTGACTTTTGAACCGAAATCAATAACTCAGATTCAAAATATTTTTATTTTTTCCAATAACACACAAAGAAATATTTTACTTTTTGTTACAACCGTGAAAAATATTTTACTTTTTCTAATAAATTATATATTAAATTATATAGTATTCCATCTATTTTCAAAGAAATATATAAAGTATTTATAATATTTCAATTAAAAAAATAAATAAATTTTAACATTTTCTGTTTAAAAAAAACTTAAAACCGCAAATTAAATTTGCGGTTTTGGAATTCCAAAACCAAAACCGCAATTTTTTTTTGCGGTTTTGAAATTTCAAAAACGGAAAATAAATTTGCGGTAATTCGGCCTAAAATCGGAAAATAAAACTGCACAGTTTTCAAAATCTTGTCAAACAGATTTTAAAATTTAATATTTTTTTTGGATATAATAAAAATTTCGGGCCAAGGCTTCAATTTTTTTTAAATTTAAAAGCCTATAATTCAATATTAACGGTGTTGTATTCTTTTTTATTATCACAATTGTCAAACATATTTGGCATCAACATGCGTGTCTTTCCTAGTTGATACTATAAGGGCCTGTTCGGCGCATAGTGGGGAATAGGAATGGGCACGGTATTTGAACTAAATTTTACTGTGCGCGTGGAAAAAAAAATTGAGTCTGACTCAATTTTTTTTTTCCCACAGGCACAGTACTGTGCCCGAACAGGCCCTAATTCAGAATTTGCATCTAGTGCGTCTATTTTAAGCAGCAAAGTTAATCACATTCAAATAGTTAAAGAGTTTAATGACAAACCTCATTCTCAATTAGGCCCTGTTCGGCGGCATGCTAAGAAATAGAAATGGGAATGAAAATCAACAATTTTGAACTACTTTTTACTGTTCACCGTGGAAAAAAAAAATTTACTCAAGAGTTAATTTTTTTTTTCCACGGCAACAGTGCCGTTGCCGAACGGGCCTTATTGTTTGTTCCGATTTTGTCACTTTTCGATTTATACTTCCCCGAATGATCGTGGCAACCCTGGATGCGCGCTGTCTGACCTGACCGTGACCGATGTGTAAGAGCAAAAGTAAAGAAGAATAACGGTCCCGGGTAATTAATGAAATTGATGTGATATAATGAACTACATCCAATGAGGTCATGAGAATATGAGATCAGCATCCAACGGCTAGTCACATGTGCGTATCTTCATCCACCGTACCAAGTGAAGAATGGGATTGTAGTCTAGTAATTTTTGCTAATGGATAAAATTTTGCATTATTTCCAGATCTTACTCTAGACCTTATCTAAAATGTTTCTTTTTCATCATAAAAGCTGCAGTACTTAACTCTAGACCTTATCTAAGATGTTTCTTTTTCATCGTAAAAGCTGCAGTACTTAATATGGAGTTCGTATCCTCTAAATCTTTTGAGTTAATGTATCTCTATTATCTGATCTATTTTAAAATTCGTACAAACTAGATCCGAACTAATATTAAAGGACCCTCTATGTTATAAGCAGGAGCCGAATTGAGTCTGTTTAAAATTAGACGGTTGAGATTTATTAACTCAAAAGATTCTCTTTTGAGTTAATGCAGAGGATACGCATTCATTGATATAATACATTGCACATGAATTCAACTAATTTTAATCATATAATAAAATAATATGAATGCTTAGACATAAAATAATGAAATTGTTATGGTTCTTGTTAAAATTATAATTTTATTGCAAAATGCCAATCCGATTTTTTATTTAAGAAATATAAAATTTCAAAAATAAATATCTGAAAAATATTGAACGAATTTTGAAGTTTAGAAAGGATGTAACTTATAATTTAGGCCGTTTGATACATATGAGAAAAAATAGGTTGTATTGAATCCGTTGTTTGATTGTACACCTTGTTTGGATGGAGAGTAGATGGAGGAAATGAAAAGAAAAGAAAATTTTCGTTCAAATTGTGTTTGGTTAATAAAATTATGTTAGAGGTGGTACCAGAGGAAATAACACAAATATCAAATTTTATATTTTAACTATATAATTATCATTCAAGTTTTTTTGGTCACAAACCTATAACAATTGTTGAATTTCTCATTAACTATCTAAATTTTAATTAATCAAACAAAAAATGAGACGGAAAAAAAAATTAAATTTATTTCTCTGCATTAATTATTCAAACATAAAAAAAATTAAATATGCTAATCTTTTTTTTCATTCTATTTCATTCTCCTCTATTCTTCACCTCCCCTTCTTTACTCTACTACCATCCAAACAAGATGTTAAGAAAGAACCTAGAGGTTTCAATTAAAATTTAAAATCACTTTAAAAAAATTTCGAATACTATTAATTTATCATATTCAGTTCCATGTTCATATTGGGGCCAGTTTGGCGACCTTAAATCTATTAAATTAATGTAGCAAATCCCTGAGGAAGATGGGTCCGGATCCCCTAAAGTAATCTAATTTTTGAGTTTAGACGTATCCGGTGCCTATTCAATGATAGCGCAGGGGAGGTATAATTTGAAGGGTTCAGACTCTTTAAGATTCGTGTTAGAATATTTTGGACAGTCTGGATCAAAACTCAAAAATTGAGTTACTTCATGGGATCCGAATTCGAGGAAGATGACACTTTCTTGGTCAACCATCCACTTTACACAAACCTACAATTTGGTACAGAAGTACAGCTGTCATTCATGCACTTAACAGAATTGTAAACCAAATTCTCAACCTTCAGATAACAAATATAATAAGAGGACTGTTCAAATGCCTCCATTTTTCATGCCTCCACCATGCCTTCATTTTTAAAAACTTTAATAACTTAAAATTTAAAACTAAAAAATCAAAATAAAACGTTAGATATGATCTACATTATTTTATCTATGCACGTGTAAAAAATTATGACATTTCAATTTTATTTTGGTCGTCATCAAGAGCTTGTAAAAAATACACTAATGTGGATAATTTTTAGACGTTGATTTTTCAACTTATTGATTCACATAAAAACAAAATCAAAATGTGATAATTTTTTATAAGCACATAGATAAAATGATGTAGATCATATCCAATGGTTTTATTTTAATTTTTAAGTTTTAAATTTGGAGTTATTAAAGTTTTTAAAAATAGAGGCATGGTGGAGGCACAAAAATTGGAGGCATTTGAACCCTCCTCATATAATAAATAATTATCTCATATAACTGAATAGATGGCACGTCGTGTACAAATTTCCACACTAAAATCTCAAGTTGTCATCCTTTATTCCTTTAAGTGTCAGTACATTCACATTCTCAGTAGGGATCCCCACTGAAAGAGGCATAGGTAGCTGTCTTATTTGCATACCAACAATTAGGATTCAGATTTGGATCATATATATATATAGGATAATTAACAAAAACAAATTGACTATAATTTATTAATTTTGAAGGGTCTTGATGGCCTACCAAAAAGTTATCCAACCACCACCAAAGTCCATAACATCTGCGCTCAAAGTTGGTCAATTCAAAGATATATTTGACTGAAATAATATGTTATAACGGGGAAGAACCCTTATATATTTTAATCATTTTGAAACGGAGGTGAACATAGACTCCGTTAAAACAAAATTGTAGTTTCGATACGATTTTGCACGTTTTATATATGGTCAGATTAAAGTCTAACGTGGTATTAATTAATAGAGAGAAATTCATGTTCGCCCTGCTCTGTTCAATGTGTTTATGAAGAACCTCATGTTCGGGAAAAGATTCCTAAATTTGTTCAAGTTGGTGCACATACGGAAAAGATGTAAATTTTACAGATCGAAAAAAAAGTAAAATTAGTTTACATAATACATATAATAAGAGGTAGTTTGTGTGCTTTAAATTTTAGACTCGGAACGAAGGTTTGTTGAAGAAACTCACAATATGTTTGTCTTTTTTTAGCATGAGATGAAGGTCAAATTTTAAATAATATCTGATAACAATGCAGATTGTTTATTAAATTATAGTAGAATTGGAATTCGCAATTTAAATTAATACCAAGCAAGTAATTTTCTATCATTAATAGATGACAAAATAAATTTACACCGCTTTTGAAAATATGATAGTTTAAAAAATTTAAAAGGCTCATAAAAATTGTTTATTTTAATTTAGTTAATTTGGTATCCCTCTTCAGAACTTCAAAACTGAATTCGGATCACCCCAGATACATGACTCAAGCAAATTACAAACGGACGGCCCAAATTGTTCTTTTAACTTGGCACAAATCTCATAACAGAACCCTATAGTTGTTATAGACATCCAATTAACTTTGATCCGACTAAAATTAATCTGGACCGTCGTCTGTTTGTAATTTGCTTTTGAGTATCAGCACCACCGTATCTTACCTAGGCCCGCTTGGAAGCTTTTGTCGCTTGATTACATTTCAGAGAAAAATAATATATAAAAGTGCAATTCCCATTGAAGTTGATCTTCGTGACTTCATCATTTTAATAAAACTAGTCAAGTGTCTGTGCGTTGCAACAGAATGAAATATTATTTTGATCACATTCTTAGATGTGAATAACTTTTATTTGATTTCTTTATCATGTATTAATTAATAATAAGAACAAATGATAAACTTAGAGCTTTATAATATATTATTTGTCTTCAAATAATTAGTAATTAATTGTAAATAACTACTATGACGAGGTTGGCTAAGATCAAAGTGGTATGACCAAGGCCTTGGTGCTACCAATTAGTTTTTACAATTTTAAAATTCAAATAGTTAATCTGAAGTGCTCAACGTGTTCTCCATATTAAAATGTGATTGGAGACCAAATTTTACCTTTTTTTTGAATTTTTTTACTATTTTTTATGAATATTTGAAAATCACTGTTTTTCATAATAAAAAAATATATAAATAAAATCTGAAAAACAGTGATTTTCAAAAATCCATAAAAAATAGTAAAAAAATTCCAAAAAAAAATTTGGTCTCCAAGTATATTTTAATATGAAAAACACGTTAAGCACTTCAGATCGACTATTTAAACTTTGAAAATTACAAAAACGAATTGATAGTACCAAAGCCTTGGTCATACCATTTTGATCTTAGCCAACCTCCTACTATGATACTGATCAAATATTATATAACATTTTTAATAAGAGTATCAATTGCCTCTTCTCTTCCAAAATTATTAATGACATGAATAAAAACTATATGTAATTAAGTACAAATTTTATGTAGCATTCATGAAATATAAATGTTGCAATTAGGATAACTTAAATGCATAAAGAATGGCTTACGAATCAAGGCATTTTCAAAACATAATAACAATAAGAAACACTTATATGTTGATTAAGCAAAAATTGATTAATAATTCAAATTCAATATTCTGAGACTTTTAAGTATATTTTTCGTTGTTGGTTCTCTACAATCTGCAAAATCAGTCTGTACCAATCGTTTATCAGAGCTAGTGTGTTTTATTTTGTGGACATACCTGCCATCTACTTTTGAGTTCCATATCAGTACAGGCTGTACCAAATTGCTACTGTACCAGTGCCAATCAAATGAGAAAAAATGAACCTGAAAAAACAAAATTTGATGTTAGAAAATCCATATTATAAATAGGTTTAGTAATAGTACCAGTGCCAATAAAAAAAATTGAAAAAAAACGTCAGTGTAAACCTCAATTGATATAACAACAAAAGTCCTTTCAAAACAGCAGTATCATTACTGAAAGGATAATTACATCATTTTAAACCTTAAAAAAAATTACATCATTCAAAGTAATATGACTTAAACCTAACCCGTGCTACCCAAAATATCAAAATATTGGCCTTAGATACATGGACAAATAAATTAAAACACAATGCCAAAATGAAGACTTCAGTCAGTGCCAGTATACACCTGGTACCATACCAACTTAGACTGACAACGTCAATGTTGTCATATCTTACTACAGACTCCAAACACATGAATCTAAGTAGTTTATAGATGAAACACATTACAACCCTTCTTCTCCAGTTAATAGTAGTCATACCAGTGGTACCAACACTTCACTTGGATCAAAAGGCAAGTTTTGCTGAGGAGGCAAACACTGAAGAGAAATGGTATCCAAATCTTGAGGCAACCACATTCAAGTGTGACTTGATCTCATCATTCATGTTTCCTGTCCAATATAGTACTGAAGTAAGCCATCCCCACCCTCCAAAACAAAACCATAATTAAGCAAAAATTAAAACAAAAGCATAATTTGCGTATGACCAACATTTACGTACCAGTACTCCATATCAATTTACGGATTTGTTAAAATAATCAACCCAAATACAATGGGGCAGATTCAAAAATCGAGAAAAAAACAAGTTGAACCAAGTGCAATTATTAAGATGGTTTTTATTGCTCAGTATCACAGTAAACTACCAAAGTCTTTTGCCGTTTCACTATTGTGGCTAATTAATATAAAGTTTGGTCTTGAAAACATTCAAAAAATGAGAATAGTGAAAATTCAATGGGAAGCCATGTTATTATGATAATTAAACATGAACATAGCAAGATTTTATGCTGCTACTTATTGTTTTATGATTGAATTTCAGATAAGTAATATCTAGGGCTTGGTCAAAAAAAATTTACTTCATTGAAAAATTTTATATACATGAACTCACATTTTAGCAAAATCTATACCCTTTTCTGTTACACAGATGACCATTCAGTCACTTTCTGAATCTACCTCAGATTGGGCTCAAAATATATGGAGATGAGATGCATTTTGGCAATAAAGGACAGTGGTACGCCAAGTTGTCCAATTTGACCCCTATCCCACTGTCTTTGCTGCTCTTCTAATTTCTTGGAAAACAAAGAACCAGCTGACGCCCTTGATAAAATGAAACAGTAGTTGAAACAACGAAAGAACAATTGTCAAATTTATAAGTCTGATCTAATAAACATAGGTAACGTAGTCATAACAAAAAGAAATAAGGTATAAAACTGCCTTACCAGCACTACATTTTACGCCCCTATCTTCACCTTTCCTTTGATAGCTTAAAGGAAAAAGAATAACATTAAATTAGGCAAAGGTACTTTAATATTAATTCCCTGCAACCAAGGTATGGTCAAATAATAGAATACAATATGGTGCAAGATGCCAATTTTGGCTTTTCTCTTTTGCTCAATCTAATAGAAAGTCAAACTAAAATAAGCAAGCAATTAAAAAATAGAATCTCTACCTTTTCTCACTGATTCTCTCTGATTACTGAACTTCTTATCCAATCTTTCCTTGGCCTCCCAAGCTATGCTCCCAAGAGTCCATTCATGCAGCTCTTTGCTTACAATGTTTTTTGGCTGGAAAAATAGAATCATCAAATTATAGCAACTTCATCTAATGTGTAATACCAAAGATGAACTTCTAACTTTGCAATGTATTTGAATTTGAAAAGGTAGCGAAATGAGATTAACTTCTTAGGCTAATTTGAGAGCCATGTTTCCTAGATAACAACCAACTATTATGATCAATAGAAAGAACATGAGGAAATCTTGTTTTTCCAATTCCTCCAATTTGTGGAAAACAAAATAAGAAAAAGTAAATTCAATCTGTAAGCAAGGTATTAACCTATTAACCAATTGATCGATACCAAACATAGCCAGTTGGCATCAGGCTCCTTTGACAAGTCAGAACATTTGATGTAAGGATCAGCTACTAACATATTCAGATAATGAAATTCCGTTAGGAACTGCAAACACTTGCTTGAGGCATATCATCTCCCAACTTCCAAATCCCTCAGCCTTAGCAGCATTTATCAATTTTTGAATGGACTTAGTACCCTGAAGGAAAGATGGAATGATGAAATAAAATTATAATAGAATAATGCCGAAAAATAGTCTAATGATTCATTTCTCAAAGAAAAAGATGGAAAAGAGCAGGCCATGGTGAAAATTTCAGAGAACCCTTTAAAGTAGTTTTTTTTTGCATAAAGAGGATGATATCAAATCAACTCTTAATGAAAGAAAAGAAGGAAAAGGTCAGATCAGATTTATGAAAGAAACGAAAAAGAAACAGGTCTAACAAGAAAGAAAAATGCAAAATCATGAATTAGTTTCTACTGTTACTTATTCTACTCAATGTACATCGTTTAAAGATCTAACAACAGATCAGAGGCTCCTTCATCCATGAAATCGAATCAAAAGGGAAAAGAAAAGAAGTGGTAAGCATAAATGAAAGATAATTGCAAAATAGAAAAGAATGAGATTCTTCATGATCTCCAGCTCCTCCATGTCAATCAGAAGAGGCTAACTGTCAGAGTTATGACCATTCACACTGCAACAGAGGAGGAGGTTACTCTTTGTTTCTGAATCGTTTCAAAATTGTTCATCAGACACTATAATTCTCTCAGGTGCTGTATCAACCCAAAGGCAAACATCAACAGAAACTCCCCTCCACCCCCCCCAGAATTCACTCCCCATGTACCACCCATAAGAATTAAATAAAAGAAAATGGCACAAATAAATGTACAATTTGATTGTGTACCGGCGAAACAGTGGAGTGGTTGGTACCAAAAGGCAGTACCTCCTCCATTGCATTTAAAAATGATAAGACATTGGATTCAGCCATTAAAATGTTAGGCCCAATTTTGATGTGAACTCGGTATCAAGCCCCTAAGCTATCCTATTAATGGGCACAAAAACATCATTTTCAACAAAATGTTACTGCATTTGCAACATCTGATCTTGATAAACTTGTCAGTTAACAAACAATATAACTTTAAAATTTCAATGTGCAAAAAATCACAGATAGCTCTTCCAGAACAACTTTTGTGTTAATTGCACACCGTCAAATTTAAATTGAAATACAAGTATTCGATTCCAGCAATTGTATTACTGAATCCCATTCCTGTATTACTTCACAACAGAGAAAGGCTGCAGTTTTGCATACAGATACCAGTATTTATTTCATTGTTACCCTAAACCCTAGTTTTGTGAAAAAAACTGAAAATCAATTTTGGTTCTTATTCATTCAATTTCTGATATCAATTTCTGCACTCCCAAATACCAGTATTTATTTCCTTTTTAAACAAGATTTGGATGGACGCATGTTGCAGCACAGCATTAGCATAGGAGGCTATTTTACCATTTATGCAAAGTTAGAAATAGTTATGCTAGGGGAATATATAATCACACATAAAGATGGTCAATAGTAATGCAAACTTGGTTTGTTACATTTCCAAACCAGTATGGTACAAATGCCTTACTGCTAAGTTTGTTGAGCTCAGTATAAGGAGAGGAACTGTTAAGAAAATTATAATAAGAGATCAAGATTGAAGAATCAGACCGTCAAAGTGAGAATAGCAATGCCTTGAAATTTGCCAGTCTCATGCAATTTCATGCAATATATCATCCTCTGAGGAGTAATATGGTATACCTCCCACATATACCTTCTTTGTATTATATTCACTGAGATTCATAAGATTCCATAATCACTTTCTAATTTCATAAATTTGAACAGTACTATAGTATACAAGTGCATAAGGATTGTGGAGAAAATTATTAAGAGTATTGTCATATAAGATTCGAACATTGCAACTCTTGTCTTGTTTCAATTGTGACGAAAATATATGCTAAAATGTCAAAAATCAGAACCAGATATCAAACTAAACTAGTAAGACCCATCTATTGAATGTTTTTACAGACCACCAAATTCAAATTAATTGGGCAAATTGCAGAAAAAATAACAAAGAAATAAAGAATCCACAACTTCACCTATCAGCTAGTTTACTTGAGGGATCCGATACGATAGTCTTTTGCTCAGAGATGCTCTCTTTTGACCATTTGTGGTTTCTAGTGCCGCTTCCTTCATCTCTTTCTCTTTCTCCTCTTTGCTGGCCTCCGCTTTTCTATTTTCTTTCTTACTCTTATTCTTCTTGTTTTCTTTCTTTATCTTCTCTTTCTTCACAGCCTTCTTCTCCCTGATTTCTTTCTCGAGCTCGCATGCTTCATCCTCTTTCTCCTCCGTTTCTCCCTCGTTCTTCTTTTCTTTTCCCTCTTCGCCAATCAAAGGTGGCTTCTTTTTTCTCTTGGGTCGACTTGGTCTGGGCCTCTTTGATTTCAATTCTCTCAACCTATCTCTGACCCTCTCCAGTACCTTAACGACCTCCTCCTTACCATCAGTGGCACTATTTTTGGAGTGAGACTCCACCAAGAGTGAGGGAAGACGGAGGTGCAAGGCCATGTCGGAGGAGAGAGGAAAGACGGATGAGGTTGAGCGTGCGCAATGTGGCCTTCTTCGATAGGAGGATGCGTTCCCCAATCACAACACATTCTTTTCCTTTGGTATTTCCTGCGCTAGAGCGTCCTCGTTTTCGGATTTGGGAGAAGGTTGACGGCGAAGAACTGAGCAGCAAGAGGAGGAAGGAGAAAAAGGAGCGAACAGAGGAGGAAGAAAAAGGGGTCACGCGTCAGAAAAAACACGTCGTTAAAAGACAAACGATACAATTTGTGCGTGTGGATTTTCGCGTGGTGAATATATGGGTAATTAAATTTAGATTTCTACGCACAAATACAACATGAAATAGAAGCATAAAATTAAAATTGTTTATTAAAGGCTGAAATTGAGATGTGTTTTGATGAGTGGTTGAGATCTACCGAATAAACGGCTGAGATTTTGTTTGAGTAAATAGGTGCTTGAACCCTAAAATTTTCAACATGGTATTACGGTAGTATTGATAAACAATGACGCTGATAATTGTCCCCGCACCTCTGTTTCTGCACATAGCTTTTGTAACTAAACTGGGGAGACCGTTCCCGCACAATTTTCTTATATAATATGTATCGTTCCGGCACAATTTCTAGAACTAATACATATGAATGAAAGTATTTATACCTATGCATGGAAGTATTTATATTTATATACGGAAGTATTTTAACGTAAATAATTGTCTTTCCAATAAAATCTCCCAAACTGTGGGGGACCAGAGGGGACCATATACGTTTCTAAAAATATCAATATTGCCATAACTATATGGGGGACCGCAATACTTAATAGTTTTTTACATATGACACTAGATGACGTCTGAAAGTATTAATATCAAGTATTGAAAGTATTTTATACATATGCACTGAATTATTTATATGTATATACATTGTACAAAGTTTAATCTTCAAACTTTTGATCATATCAATTTATACATCAAAGTATTAATATCTTATTTTGCAAGTATTGATACCTATGCACTGAAATATTTATACCTATGAGATCAACAATTTTTGTTATAGGAAAGTTGATGCGGGGATACGAGGATACGAGGTCCTCACTACTTCATTAGAGGAAGGTTGACGCGGGGACCATTGGGGGACTGGAAAAGGGGAATCATCATATCAAGTCAAGTATGCAAATATTAATATTTTAATTTGTAAGTATTAATCTGTTATTTCCCAAGTATTAATACCTATGAAGGTTGACGTGGGAACAAGTGCAGGGACTAAAAAAGGGGACCATATAATTAGTGGGGCTCATAGTACAACCTTTCTATACTGTAGCTACGAGAATAGAGGGAGGACTGGAGTGCGGGAATAAATATAATTAATCAATAAACAACAAAAAGAAATAAACAAACAATATATGTGACATAGTGGTAGGGGTGAAAACGGAGCGGATAGTGGTAAAACCATATCCATATTCTTTTTTAATTTTCCGGATACAGATACGGATCGAATATCAACCGAATATAAATTCGGATACGGATCGGATCAGATATTTATTAAAATAATATTAAAATACCAAAATTCATAATATTTATCTAATTTTAGGTGAATAACAATATTTTTCATAATATATATTAAAATATATGATATATATCTACTATTTGGATACGGATAATTGAAATATAAAACCATGTCAGTATCCATATTTACATAGATATTCGGATATCAGATATCCACATCTAATTTTTCAAATACGGATCATATATTATCCCTACCATTTTCACCCCTACACAGTGGACATTAAAAAAAAGGAACATAGAACTATTTTTTTGTTAGCAACGCGTCATTAGTATTAATTAGTATAAGTATTTTATCTAATTATGTCATATCTATCACGAAAAGGAAAAGAACGATATGTATAGGTTTTCTAGTGCGTCCCAGGATAAATATCAGAACGTGGTCAGCACATTTTCGAATATATAATTTCTCAAAGTAGAAGTAGGCTGTTCATAAGCCCTTGATCGAGTTATCCGTTTACATATTAAATTTATAAAATTTCAATCTAATTTAGTATAAAATTAACGGTCACAAAAAAAAAAAATTTCCTTCCCATTATTACAAAAAGCAAATTAATTTTTTTCAAAAATAGATGGAGTATCTTACAATTTGAATGTACTAGGAAGATCACAATAATTTTTTTATTTACTAGAAGTACTTTTGAACCGGATCAATAATTCAGATCCAAAACACTTTGTTTTTTTTTTCAATGACAAACCCACGACATAGTTTAATTTTTTTTACAGCCGGAAGAAATCCTACTTGAAAAATATTTCAGAGTATTTCTAGTACATCTAAATTATAAAATATTTTATCTATTTTATTTTATATTCTTTCTGACATATTCAAATTATTAATTGTTATTTCTATTTTTGAAAATTATACAAAAATGTATTAAAAATCAACGTAACAATTGAAATTTTGGATTTTTTTTTTTTAGTTTTTGAAGGACCGCAACGACAAATGACGGCTCCTGGTAAATATGAAAATCTCCAGAATTTGTGATTTTTTTTTTAAGGGTATTAATAAAAATTTCGGAAAAAAAAAACTTTGATCTGAAATTTCTGAATGGCCTTAATACGAACCGAGAACCTGGTGCATCGGAAACGGATTACCATGAGTCCATGACACCATGATTACATGAAAAGATTGGCCACCTACAAAGTAACAAAGCCTAATACACCCGGGAGCTATGCCTATGTAAGCTGCACAGTGGGAATGTGTACGTTGGGACATCCTTAATTAAGGTTTAAATAGTTAACATTCAGGAGCATTGATGTGCCACATGAGGGACCACAGAGCATGTGGCACATCCACATATACACGCTCTCCCCCAGCACTCGAGAATTTCCAGTCTACATTTATAGCAGATTGTGGTTATTGGGGCCGCTCCAATACAAATAGTGAAATAACTACAAAGCCTATGAATCAGGCCACATGCACGGATGCACCCCTCTATTCGGGATTTTCCTATGGCAGGATTTCTTTTATTATTTTTTCTATCTGTACAGTGTTGTTCTGAAATATCAGAAATCAATTGCTTACAGCTGTTCGATGAAGACCAATCAGTGGGCCCAATATATATATTTTATTTCATAATAACCCAAGTGTTAGATATCTCTCTTAAGTTGTCCGCTTGACAAAAAAAAAATGTGATATAAAGCGATTGAAGTATCAGTTTTACACTGTTGGCAAATATATGTTTGAAGATTGTTAAGAATTTAACTATTTCGTAATTTCAATAAATTTTTTTATTTTTTTGTCCTAATTATGTCTTTATTTTAATACTTTTAATTTAACAACTTAAGAAAATACAACTCAAATTTCAAAATTAAACTGTTAAATGAGTGTGATCTACTATGTAGAGGCAATCCTCTGTGGGGGGAGATCACACATTCGATTAGATGAAGATTTCTTATGAATATTAAAATAATTTGGTAGCTTGATCTTTAACTTTACTCAGAAAAATATTAAATATAATCTAATATCAACTTTTTATGCTCATGTTAGATCGTGACATTCGACTTTATTTTATTTGATACTAAGATTAAAAAAAAATATATCAGTTGAATAATTTATGGACCCTGATTTTTAACCTAATGATTATTATAAAAATAAAATCGAAAAGTACAAATTTTGTATGTGCATACCGACAAAATTATACATAGATCACATCAATAGGTTTCATTTTTATATATAAACTTTGGAAATTTTTATTATTGAAATATTCAAAATTGACACATCATAAACGCTAGACATTTGAAACTTTTTATATATAAAAATATCAACATGAGCAATATATTCAATAATTTAGGGCATGTTCGGAAAGACCTCTTTTCCATGAAAGACCTATTTATTCTCATTGGTGGTGTTTGGTTGTGGACTAAAGTTAAGGTGGCCTAAGTTGTTATTCCAACTTAGGCCAGCTTAAATTATTTACGTTTGGTTGAGGTCTAAAGTTAGACCACGGCTTAAAGTATTTCTTATTTGGTTAGAGTTGGTGGAGGACTAAAGTTTTGGAAGTCTAAGTTAATTAATTATTAATAACAAGATACTAATTATATAATATTAATTATAACTATAATATATTTATAACATTTTTATAATAATTATTTAATATATTAACAATATAAGATATTAATTATATAATTATACATTAATAATAAGATACTAATTATATAATATTAATATATTAAGAATATAAGATATTAATTATATAATTATATATTAATAATAAGATACTAATTATATAACATTAATATATTAATAATAACTACAATATATTATAATATTATTATAATTATTATTTAATATATTAACATGATATTATATAATAATTATTAATAATAAGATACTAATTATATAATAGTAATATATTAATAATAACTATAATATATTATAATATTATTGTTAATAATTATTTAATATGTTAACACTATAACATATTAATTATATAATTATATATTAATAATAATTAGTAATAAAATGATACTAATTATATAATATTAATATATTAATAATAACTATAATATATTATAATAATTATTTAATATATTAATAATATAATTATATATTATAATAATTATTTAATATATTAACAATATAAGATATTAATTATATAAATTATATACTAATAATAATTATTAATAATAATATACCAATTATATACTAATAATATATTATTACTACTTAATGAGGAGAGGGGTGAAATGGTTGAAGGTGAATGACAGTGGGTCCTAGTGGCGTAAAATTGAAGCTTAAATTTAAGGCACCTCAAGAGGTGGTTTAATTTAGGCCCGTTTAGGCCGGCCTAATTTTTAGGCTATTCCATGTTAGGCCAATTAGTTTAAATCATGTTTGGTGAAATAACAGTAGCCTAAAACATTTAAGCCACATTTAGGCCACAACCAAATATGAGGATTTGGTGTTCGGTAGTCTTGTTTCCGTTCGTTCCCTTCACCCAAAAGGTAATTTATTTTTTTCCAAATCGTCCAGTAATTATGCCAACTTTTGATGCTAAACCTTGTTTTATGTATTTTCTGTTTGTGATGATAATTTTTAGTGTTGAGCTTTGTTGTTACTAGTGTTTTTTTTTTTGTACTTTTAGATGCTCAAACTAATATTACTATATGCTGTACATTTTTATACAAATAAATACAGTATTAGATATATAAATTTATTTATCACTTTCTAGAGTGTATAGTTCACTCATTAATCACTACAATGTGTATGTTCAATTCAATATATTATAAAGAGCAAAGCTAAGGTGTGATGTGCTCACAGGAGTTGGTGAGCACAACTCCAAAAGTCTATCGGATTATCTTCAAACGACAAATTTAAACTGTTGAAATATCTCTACTTCATGAATAATGCATGTACATGTAAAATTTTGAAAGTTTCAAATTCATTTAGTACAAGGTCAAGCGGTCAAAAAAGTAGAAAAATGAATACACTTATGAAATAACTTATAAAATGCTCATTATTTTAACCGCTTGATCTTGTACTAAATGAATTCAAAACTTCTAAAAAATTTCATGTACATGCATCACTCATTAAATAGTTAAATTTCAACAGTTTAAATTCGTCGTTTGAAGGTAATCTGATAGACTTTTGGAGTTATGCTCACCAACCTCTCTTAATGAGTACATATAGCTATGCTCTTTTATAAATACATTTATAGACGTGTCAATGCACATTAATTTTTTGAGAATCTCATGTGTACAATAATATTAGTCTGAATTAATACTTGGTATGAATGTCCTTAATACAGTTTGATGTTAGTATAACATAACATCTACAAAAAAATTAACTGTAAAAAGAAAAAAAAAATCAACTTTCTCAAAAATAATTCCAACGGTTTGCCAAACACTTGTGTTCTAAATTTTTGCACAAGTTGTTCCAACTTGAGAATTGAGAAATTGATATCCCATCCTCATATTTAAAAATTTCCATTTTCATAAAAATTCTCATTACCTGCCGGCGAGTTCTTAAAATAAAATAATATAATAACAACTAGTTTAGTCGTGTGCTTCAAAAATTGCGCCATGTGAGGCTAACGTAACATTGACTATGAAAGTACTGGGTAGTGGGTACCACCGTACCACTGTACATCCACAAGATAAAACACAACCTGTACAGCCTCATACGGACGACATAAATGCTTGGTACAGGGGATCCGGTAAGGTCAGAAGGGGGACCGGTTCAGCGCAGTTCATGGATGGTTTAACTACGCTTTTCTATATCTCATCATTACCTCTAAAGTTTTATAATAGCTCCAGATAAGGAGGTTACTAATACTGGCTTTTCTACGGTCGTAGATGAAACCAGAATGACATGAATGCCCTTCTTCGCAAATTGGTCCTATATTTGTTTTATTACATGATTGCTTTATAAGCAACAAACGACACACATACAGAAGCCAAACTCACCTTTCCGACCGTTGGCTTATCCGATCCCTCACAAATCAAACAAGCGCAAAAATAAATAAAATAAATACAAACCTAATAAAAAACAGCTAGGTCATCAGTTTTGGTTGTTTTGCTTTTTACACTTGAAACAATATTTATTTTTGTATCTCACTGGTGTCTCGGCAATTTTACTGAATTTAAGAGAGCATGATACTAAAAGTCAAATTTTCCCTCCCAAATCAATTCAATACAAAAGAAAAGAGATTCCAGATTTAGATTATTCTTGAAAGGGGCACTCTAAATGATTCAAACAATGTACAGATGTGTGTTTTTTTTTCAAGGGTAAAAAGCAAAACACCAAACCAAAAAGTTTACATCTAACCTCCAAAGAATTTGAATCCACTAAATCCCTCCTATCAATCTCCTCCAGTGCTAGCGCTGCTGCTACACTGTTCGGACGGTCTGGCCTGGAGAGGACCTGCATTCACCGGACAATTTGATCCAGCAAGAGGCAGCACCATGCAATTATAAGAGAGACATAATGCAACTGACTCGGGTAACGGGTCGGGTTGTGTGGAAACTCCGATAAGAAGTTGTGTTGTGCATAAAATGTAGTCATTTGCCCCGTGTAGACGCTCCGTACCACCCGGTCTGGTACTGATCCAATTAGCCGATTGCTGTTTAAGTATAAGGCACCGGCTGAAGCTACCTCGGCTGGTATCTGACCAGAAATCCCATTGTGACTAAGATCTATGACTGTCCATGATACAGGTGTGTCTG
>JAJGRW010001087.1:126650-263067 GCA_025461045.1 Carex parvula | reverse complement strand
TTTAAAGTAGTTTTTTTTGCATAAAGAGGATGATATCAAATCAACTCTTAATGAAAGAAAAGAAGGAAAGGTCAGATCAGATTTATGAAAGAAACGAAAAAGAAACAGGTCTAACAAGAAAGAAAAATGCAAATCATGAATTAGTTTCTACTGTTACTTATTCTACTCAATGTACATCGTTTAAAGATCTACAACAGATCAGAGGCTCCTTCATCCATGAAATCGAATCAAAAGGGAAAGAAAAGAGTGGTAAGCATAAATGAAGATAATTGCAAATAGAAAAGAATGAGATTCTTCATGATCTCCAGCTCCTCCATGTCAATCAGAAGAGGCTAACTGTCAGAGTTATGACCATTCACACTGCAACAGAGGAGGAGGTTACTCTTTGTTTCTGAATCGTTTCAAATTGTTCATCAGACACTATAATTCTCTCAGGTGCTGTATCAACCCAAAGGCAAACATCAACAGAAACTCCCCTCCAACCCCCCCCCCCCCCCCCCCCCCCAGAATTCACTCCCCATGTACCACCATAAGAATTAAATAAAAGAAAATGGCACAAATAAATGTACAATTTGATTGTGTACCGGCGAAACAGTTGAGTGGTTGGTACCAAAAGGCAGTACCTCCTCCATTGCATTTAAAAATGATAAGACATTGGATTCAGCCATTAAATGTTAGGCCCAATTTTGATGTGAACTCGGTATCAGCCCCTAAGCTATCCTATTAATGGGCACAAAAACATCATTTTCAACAAAATGTTACTGCATTTGCAACATCTGATCTTGATAAACTTGTCAGTTAACAAACAATATAACTTTAAAATTTCAATGTGCAAAAAATCACAGATAGCTCTTCCAGAACAACTTTTGTGTTAATTGCACACCGTCAAATTTAAATTGAAATACAAGTATTCGATTCCAGCAATTGTATTACTGAATCCCATTCCTGTATTACTTCACAACAGAGAAAGGCTGCAGTTTTGCATACAGATACCAGTATTTATTTCATTGTTACCCTAAACCCTAGTTTTGTGAAAAAAACTGAAAATCAATTTTGGTTCTTATTCATTCAATTTCTGATATCAATTTCTGCACTCCCAAATACCAGTATTATTTCCTTTTTAAACAAGATTTGGATGGACGCATGTTGCAGCACAGCATTAGCATAGGAGGCTATTTTACCATTTATGCAAAGTTAGAAATAGTTATGCTAGGGAATATATAATCACACATAAAGATGGTCAATAGTAATGCAAACTTGGTTTGTTACATTTCCAAACCAGTATGGTACAAATGCCTTACTGCTAAGTTTGTTGAGCTCAGTATAAGGAGAGGAACTGTTAAGAAAATTATAATAAGAGATCAAGATTGAAGAATCAGACCGTCAAAGTGAGAATAGCAATGCCTTGAAATTTGCCAGTCTCATGCAATTTCATGCAATATATCATCCTCTGAGGAGTAATATGGTATACCTCCCACATATACCTTCTTTGTATTATATTCACTGAGATTCATAAGATTCCATAATCACTTTCTAATTTCATAAATTTGAACAGTACTATAGTATACAAGTGCATAAGGATTGTGGAGAAAATTATTAAGAGTATTGTCATATAAGATTCGAACATTGCAACTCTTGTCTTGTTTCAATTGTGACGAAAATATATGCTAAAATGTCAAAAATCAGAACCAGATATCAAACTAAACTAGTAAGACCCATCTATTGAATGTTTTTACAGACCACCAAATTCAAATTAATTGGGCAAATTGCAGAAAAAATAACAAAGAAATAAAGAATCCACAACTTCACCTATCAGCTAGTTTACTTGAGGGATCCGATACGATAGTCTTTTGCTCAGAGATGCTCTCTTTTGACCATTTGTGGTTTCTAGTGCCGCTTCCTTCATCTCTTTCTCTTTCTCCTCTTTGCTGGCCTCCGCTTTTCTATTTTCTTTCTTACTCTTATTCTTCTTGTTTTCTTTCTTTATCTTCTCTTTCTTCACAGCCTTCTTCTCCCTGATTTCTTTCTCGAGCTCGCATGCTTCATCCTCTTTCTCCTCCGTTTCTCCCTCGTTCTTCTTTTCTTTTCCCTCTTCGCCAATCAAAGGTGGCTTCTTTTTTCTCTTGGGTCGACTTGGTCTGGGCCTCTTTGATTTCAATTCTCTCAACCTATCTCTGACCCTCTCCAGTACCTTAACGACCTCCTCCTTACCATCAGTGGCACTATTTTTGGAGTGAGACTCCACCAAGAGTGAGGGAAGACGGAGGTGCAAGGCCATGTCGGAGGAGAGAGGAAAGACGGATGCGGTTGAGCGTGCGCAATGTGGCCTTCTTCGATAGGAGGATGCGTTCCCCAATCACAACACATTCTTTTCCTTTGGTATTTCCTGCGCTAGAGCGTCCTCGTTTTCGGATTTGGGAGAAGGTTGACGGCGAAGAACTGAGCAGCAAGAGGAGGAAGGAGAAAAAGGAGCGACAGAGGAGGGAGAAAAAGGGGTCACGCGTCAGAAAAAACACGTCGTTAAAAGACAAACGATACAATTTGTGCGTGTGGATTTTCGCGTGGTGAATATATGGGTAATTAAATTTAGATTTCTACGCACAAATACAACATGAAATAGAAGCATAAAATTAAAATTGTTTATTAAAGGCTGAAATTGAGATGTGTTTTGATGAGTGGTTGAGATCTACCGAATAAACGGCTGAGATTTTGTTTGAGTAAATAGGTGCTTGAACCCTAAAATTTTCAACATGGTATTACAGTAGTATTGATAAATAATGACGCTGATAATTGTCCCCGCACCTCTGTTTCTGCACATAGCTTCCGTAACTAAACTGGGGAGACCGTTCCCGCACAATTTTCTTATATAATATGTATCGTTCCGGCACAATTTCTAAAACTAATACATATGAATGAAAGTATTTATACCTATGCATGGAAGTATTTATATTTATATACGGAAGTATTTTAACGTAAATAATTGTCTTCCCAATCAAATCTCCCAAACTGTGGGGGACCAGAGGGGACCATATACGTTTCTAAAAATATCAATATTGCCATAACTATATGGGGAACCGCAATACTTAATATTTTTTTACATATGACACTAGATGACGTCTGAAAGTATTAATATCAAGTATTGAAAGTATTTTATACATATGCACTGAATTATTTATATGTATATACATTGTACAAAGTTTAATCTTCAAACTTTTGATCATATCAATTTATACATCAAAGTATTAATATCTTATTTTGCAAGTATTGATACCTATGCACTGAAATATTTATACCTATGAGATCAACAATTTTTGTTATAGGAAGGTTGATGCGGGGATACGAGGTCCTCACTACTTCATTAGAGGAAGGTTGACGCGGGGACCATTGGGGGACTGGAAAAGGGGAATCATCATATCAAGTTAAGTATGCAAGTATTAATATTTTAATTTGCAAGTATTATTCTGTTATTTTCCAAGTATTAATACCTATGAAAGTTGACGTGGGAACAAGTGCAGGACTAAAAAAGGAGACATATAATTAGTGGGGCTCATCGTACAACCTTTCTCTACTGTAGCTACGAGAATAGAGGGAGGACTGGAGTGCGGGAATAAATATAATTAATCAATAAACAACAAAAAGAAATAAACAAACAATATATGTGACATAGTGGTAGGGGTGAAAACGGAGCGGATAGTGGTAAAACCATATCCATATTGTTTTTAATTTTCCGGATACAGATACGGATCGAATATCAACCGAATATAAATTCGGATACGGATCAGATCAGATATTTATTAAAATAATATTAAAATACCAAAATTCATAATATTCTAATTTTAGGTGAATAACAATATTTTTCATAATATATATTAAAATATATGATATATATCTACTATTCGGATACGAATAATTGAAATATAAAACCATGTCAGTATCCATATTTATATGGATATTCGGATATCAGATATCCACATCTAATTTTTCAAATACGGATCATATATTATCCCTACCATTTTCACCCCTACACAGTGGACATTAAAAAAAAGGAACATAGAACTATTTTTTTTGTTAGCAACGCGTCATTAGTATTAAATAGTATAAGTATTTTATCTAATTATGTCATATCTATCACGAAAAGGAAAAGAACGATATGTATAGGTTTTCTAGTGCGTCCCAGGATAAATATCAGAACGTGGTCAGCACATTTTCGAATATATAATTTCTCAAAGTAGAACTAGGCTGTTCATAAGCCCTTGATCGAGTTATCTGTTTACATATTAAATTTATAAAATTTCAATCTAATTTAGTATAAAATTAACGGTCACAAAAAAAAAAAATTCCTTCCCATCATTACAAAAAGCAAATTAATTTTTTTCAAAAATAAATGGAGTATCTTACAATTTGAATGTACTAGGAAAGATCACAATAATTTTTTATTTACTAGAAGTACTTTTGAACCGGATCAATTTCAGATCCAAAACACTTTGTTTTTTTTTTCAATGACAAACCCACGACATAGTTTAATTTTTTTTACAGCCGGAAGAAATCCTACTTGAAAAATATTTCAGAGTATTTCTAGTACATCTAAATTATAAAATATTTTATCTATTTTATTTTATATTCTTTCTGACATATTCAAATTATTAATTGTTATTTCTATTTTTGAAAATTATACAAAAATGTATTAAAAATCAACGTAACAATTGAAATTTTGGATTTTTTTTTTTTAGTTTTTGAAGGACCGCAACGACAAATGGCGGCTCCTGGTAAATATGAAAATCTCCAGAATTTGTGATTTTTTTTTAAGGGTATTAATAAAAATTTCGGAAAAAAAAAACTTTGATCTGAAATTTCTGAATGGCCTTAATACGAACCGAGAACCTGGTGCATCGGAAACGGATTACCATGAGTCCATGAGACCATGATTACATGAAAAGATTGGCCACCTACAAAGTAACAAAGCCTAATACACCCGTGAGCTATGCCTATGTAAGCTGCACAGTGGGAATGTGTACGTTGGGACATCCTTAATTAAGGTTTAAATAGTTAACATTCAGGAGCATTGATGTGCCACATGAGGGACCACAGAGCATGTGGCACATCCACATATACACGCTCTCCCTCAGCACTCGAGAATTTCCAGTCTACATTTATAGCAGATTGTGGTTATTGGGGCCGCTCCAATACAAATAGTGAAATAACTACAAAGCCTATGAATCAGGCCACATGCACGGATGCACCCCTCTATTCGGGATTTCCTATGGCAGGATTTCTTATTAGTATTTTTTCTATCTGTACAGTGTTGTTCTGAAATATCAGAAATCAATTGCTTACAGCTGTTCGATGAAGACCAATCAGTGGGCCCAATATTTATATTTTATTTCATAATAACCCAAGTGTTAGATATCTCTCTTAAGTTGTCCGCTTGACAAAAAAAAAATGTGATATAAAGCGATTGAAGTATCAGTTTTACACTGTTGGCAAATATATGTTTGAAGATTGTTAAGAATTTAACTATTTCGTAATTTCAATAATTTTTTTTTATTTTTTTGTCCTAATTATGTCTTTATTTTAATACTTTTAATTTAACAACTTAAGAAAATACAACTCAAATTTCAAAATTAAACTGTTAAATGAGTGTGATCTACTATGTAGAGGCAATCCTCTGTTGGGGGGAGATCACACATTCGATCAGATGAAGATTTCTTGTGAATATTAAAATAGTTAGGTAGCTTGATCTTTAACTTTACTCAGAAAAATATTAAATATAATCTAATATCAACTTTTTATGCTCATGTTAGATCGTGACATTCGACTTTATTTTATTTGATACTAAAGAGTTTAAAAAAAATATATCAGATGAATAATTTATAGACCCTGATTTTTTAACCTAATGATTATTATAAAAATAAAATCGAAAAGTACAAATTTTGTATGTGCATACCGATAAAATTATACATAGATCACATCAATAGGTTTCATTTTGATATATAAACTTTGGAAATTTTTATTATTGAAATATTCAAAATTGACACATCATAAACGCTAGACATTTGAAACTTTTTATATATAAAAATATCAACATGAGCAATATATTCAATAATTTAGGGCATGTTCGGAAAGACCTCTTTTCCATGAAAGACCTATTTATTCTCATTGGTGGTGTTTGGTTGTGGACTAAAGTTAAGGTGGCCTAAGTTGTTATTCCAACTTAGGCCAGCTTAAATTATTTACGTTTGGTTGAGGTCTAAAGTTAGACCACGGCTTAAAGTATTTCTTGTTTGGTTAGAGTTGGTGGAGGACTAAAGTTTTGGAAGTCTAAGTTAATTAATTATTAATAACAAGATACTAATTATATAATATTAATTATAACTATAATATATTTATAACATTTTTATAATAATTATTTAATATATTAACAATATAAGATATTAATTATATAATTATACATTAATAATAAGATACTAATTATATAATTAATATATTAAGAATATAAGATATTAATTATATAATTATATATTAATAATAAGATACTAATTATATAACATTAATATATTAATAATAACTACAATATATTATAATATTATTATAATTATTATTTAATATATTAACATGATATTATATAATAATTATTAATAATAAGATACTAATTATATAATAGTAATATATTAATAATAACTATAATATATTATAATATTATTGTTAATAATTATTTAATATGTTAACACTATAACATATTAATTATATAATTATATATTAATAATAATTAGTAATAAAATGATACTAATTATATAATATTAATATATTAATAATAACTATAATATATTATAATAATTATTTAATATATTAATAATATAATTATATATTAATAATAATTATTTAATATATTAACAATATAAGATATTAATTATATAAATTATATACTAATAATAATTATTAATAATAATATACCAATTATATACTAATAATATATTATTACTAATTAATGAGGAGAGGGGTGAAATGGTTGAAGGTGAATGACAGTGGGTCCTAGTGGCGTAAAATTGAAGCCTAAATTTAAGGCACCTCAAGAGGTGGTTTAATTTAGGCCCGTTTAGGCCGGCCTAATTTTTAGGCTATTCCATGTTAGGCCAATTAGTTTAAATCATGTTTGGTGAAATAACAGTGGCCTAAAACATTTAAGCCACATTTAGGCCACAACCAAACATGAGGATTTGGTGTTCGGTAGTCTTGTTTTCGTTCGTTCCCTTCACCCAAAAGGTAATTTATTTTTTTCCAAATCGTCCAGTAATTATGCCAACTTTTGATGCTAAACCTTGTTTTATGTATTTTCTGTTTGTGATGATAATTTTTAGTGTTGAGCTTTGTTGTTACTAGTTTATTTTTTTTGTACTTTTAGATGCTCAAACAAATATTACTATATGCTGTACATTTTTATACAAATAAATACAGTATTAGATATATAAATTTATTTATCACTTTCTAAAGTGTATAGTCCACTCATTAATCACTACAATGTGTATGTTCAATTCAATATATTATAAAGAGCAAAGCTAAAGTGTGATGTGCTCACAGGAGTTGGTGAGCACAACTCCAAAAGTCTATCGGATTATCTTCAAACGACAAATTTAAACTGTTGAAATATCTCTACTTCATGAATAATGCATGTACATGTAAAATTTTGAAAGTTTCAAATTCATTTAGTACAAGGTCAAGCGGTCAAAAAAGTAGAAAAATGAATACACTTATGAAATAACTTATAAAATGTTCATTATTTTAACCGCTTGATCTTGTACTAAATGAATTCAAAACTTCTAAAAAATTTCATGTACATGCATCACTCATTAAATAGTTAAATTTCAACAGTTTAAATTCGTCGTTTGAAGGTAATCTGATCGACTTTTGGAGTTATGCTCACCAACCTCTCTTAATGAGCCCATAACACCCTAGCTATGCTCTTTTATAAATACATTTATAGACGTGTCAATGCACATTAATTTTTTGAGAATCTCATGTGTACAATAATATTAGTCTGAATTAATACTTGGTATGAATGTCCTTAATACAGTTTGATGTTAGTATAACATAACATCTACAAAAAAATTAACTGTAAAAAGAAAAAAAAAATCAACTTTCTCAAAAATAATTCCAACGGTTTGCCAAACACTTGTGTTCTAAATTTTTGCACAAGTTGTTCCAACTTGAGAATTGAGAAATTGATATCCCATCCTCATATTTAAAAATTTCCATTTTCATAAAAATTCTCATTACCTGCCGGCGAGTTCTTAAAAATAAAATAATATAATAACAACTAGTTTAGTCGTGTGCTTCAAAAATTGCGCCATGTGAGGCTAACGTAACATTGACTATGAAAGTACTGGGTAGTGGGTACCACCGTACCACTGTACATCCACAAGATAAAACACAACCTGTACAGCCTCATACGGACGACATAAATGCTTGGTACAGGGGATCCGGTAAGGTCAGAAGGGGGACCGGTTCAGCGCAGTTCATGGATGGTTTAACTACGCTTTTCTATATCTCATCATTACCTCTAAAAGTTTTATAATAGCTCCAGATAAGGAGGTTACTAATACTGGCTTTTCTACGGTCGTAGATGAAACCAGAATGACATGAATGCCCTTCTTCGCAAATTGGTCCTTATATTTGTTTGTATTACATGATTGCTTTATAAGCAACAAACAGACACACATACAGAAGCCAAACTCACCTTTCCGACCGTTGGCTTATCCGATCCCTCACAAATCAAACAAGCGCAAAAATAAGAAAATAAAATAAAATACAAACCTAATAAAAAACAGCTAGGTCATCAGTTTTGGTTGTTTTGCTTTTTTACACTTGAAACAATATTTATTTTTTGTATCTCACTGGTGTCTCGGCAATTTTACTGAATTTAAGAGAGCATGATACTAAAAGTCAAATTTTCCCTCCCAAATCAATTCAATTACAAAAGAAAAGAGATTCCAGATTTAAAGATTATTCTTGAAAGGGGGCACTCTAAAATGATTCAAACAATGTACAGATGTGTGTTTTTTTTTCAAGGGTAAAAAGCAAAACACCAAAACCAAAAAAGTTTACATCTAACCTCCAAAGAATTTGAATCCACTAAATCCCTCCTAATCAATCTCCTCCAGTGCTAGCGCTGCTGCTACACTGTTCGGACGGTCTGGCCTGGAGAGGACCTGCATTCACCGGACAATTTGATCCAGCAAGAGGCAGCACCATGCAATTATAAGAGAGACATAATGCAACTGACTCGGGTAACGGGTCGGGTTGTGTTGGAAACTCCGATAAGAAGTTGTGTTGTGCATAAAATGTAGTCATTTGCCCCGTGTAGACGCTCCGTACCACCCGGTCTGGTACTGATCCAATTAGCCGATTGCTGTTTAAGTATAAGGCACCGGCTGAAGCTACCTCGGCTGGTATCTGACCAGAAATCCCATTGTGACTAAGATCTATGACTGTCCATGATACAGGTGTGTCTGTCACTGGTACAATGAGTGTACCAGTGAAGTTGTTTCTATCAAGCAAAATGGAGCTCAAAGTAGGAATAGAGAATACAAATGAAGGGATTTGTCCAGAGAAAGCATTCATGGACAGATCAAGAAATGCGAGATCAGGAACTGTAGTACCAGATAAAGCTGTTTCCAGTGTGCCACACATGGAATTGTCAGCAACAGACAGGTACCTTAGTGTCGCCGGCAACATAGGGAGCTCACCATAAATTGAATTATGACTAAGATCAAGATGTAAAATTTGGGAGGTTGAGAAACCGGCAGGTATCTCGCCAGTAAGATTACCATTATTCGAAAGGATAAGAACTTTGAGACTTGGAGATGATGGGAGAAGGAGGGAAGGTGGTATCAGGCCAGAAAGTCTGTTATTGCTAAGATCCAATGTATGTAGATCCGGTAACCCAGCAAGTGAATCAGGTACTGGACCGGTAAGCAGGTTGTTAGTCAAAGAAAGAAGGCGGAGCCGGCGAAGAGAGGAACCGAGAGAAGATGGTATGGGGCCAGTCACCTGACCTGGATAGAGAACTAGAACCGCTAGTGAAGTAAGATTACATATGGAGTCCGGGAGAGTACCAGTGAGGCCGGGCGAGTCGGCAAGACCGGTACCAAGAGTAAGAACTGATACGCGAAAAAATTGGCTTGAAGGGTCTTGTTCCTCTGGAGAGCAAACGACTCCAGTGAAGGTGGTGCATGGGTCTTCACTGGAGAAGTCCCAACTGGAGAAGAACTTGGTTCCAGGGAGGCCTTGAAGCGAGGTGTGGAGGTCATGAAGAGATGATAGGTCCGTTGGATGGAGAGAGGTTTGCTGTAGAGAAGGAGAAATTGAGATGAAGAGGAATAGGATAGAAAGGGAGCAGTATAACTTAGCCATTGCCAGAGAGAAGAGAGAGAGAGATGTTGGAAGAAGACAAGGAATTGGGTTTAAGCATAGGGGGGAGTGAAGTAGTGAAGTGACTAGTGAGGGGAAGAATGTGTTACGAGTTGAGACTAGATGTCACAGGATTAGTTAACTCATATTTGAGAAAAAAAAATTGAGGTGCCAGATAAAATTTTTTTGGTGTTCCCGGAATTTATGCTGATTATTCACTGAAAAGTGGGCCATGAGAGAAGACCTAGCAGCTTGTCGCTTCCCTGGTCGTTTCTGGGAACACAAGGGTACCATTTTCTTGGACGTAGAGAAGCCATTACAATAGACATGGTGCATCATTGATGTCAGGGGGGCGGAACTGAAAATTTTAATAGGAATGGCTAGAAATTAAAATGATAACTGTGGTTAGTGAGTTTTGAACACGATCTCAACCACAAAATAAAATTTTAACTACTAAGTCAAAACTAAACATTTGTTATTTATCGAGGGTGGCTAGAGTATATAAAAACTTTAAAAAGGATAAAATTCAATTAAATTTCTATACATATAATTAAAATTTTGAAATCATTAGAGTGGCTTAGCCACCTTTAGCTAAGCCTTAGAATCGCCCCTGATTAATGTACAAGTAAACTGGTAATTTAATGTCAATCTCTACTATTTTACTATCAAATGAGTTTCACTAATTGAATAACTTAAGTGAATCAAAATATTTATTAAAGTGTTACAGGAAAATGTGTGCATCTCTGGGTTATTACATAAGGAAATATTCATCTCTGGGTTATTACATAAGGAAATATTCAGGTACTGTCTTCTTTGTTATCATAATTGTTAAAATAAATTTGTTGATGCTTTATCCTATATTTTTTTTAGTTAGTGTTTGGTCATGACCATTTCAAATAAGGTGAATTCTAAGTCATTATTCTGAATAATAATGCTGTTAAGCTAAACCATATGAATGACATCAATGAAGGAATGTTATATCAATATTACATATAAAATGAGGAGGGATCCAATTACATCATTTTATAGTGATATATCTTGACATCATATACTTATAATTTTTTTTTGCGATATCGAAGTCCAAACTGTCGATCTGAACCGTTAAAAAATGATCTCCGTATTAAAATGTGCTTGGAAACCAAATTTTACATTTTTGAAACTTTTTTAGTATTTATTAAGATGTGTACAAAATTCTTGTTTTCAGACAATTATGGACCATTGAAAAACAACGATTTTAAAATTATAGTAAAATTTTCAAAAAATATTAAATTTGGTCTCCAAGCACATTTTAATATGGAGATCATGTTGAACGGTTCGGATTGACTTTTTAGATTAATCGCAATTTTTGTTTATAAATATATAGTGTCAAGATGTGTCATCATAAAATGATGTAATTGGATCTCTCATCATATAAGATATGTTATATTGATGATAAATTTATTTAACAACTTCGGCCATCAATCAAAAAATTATTAAACTTAAAAAAATTATGAGGATCTTTAAAAATAAATAGACATAGAACAGCTTGAATAAATTAACATATCAACAAATTGATCAATGATCAATCAATTTTCAATTTGCATAAAGTTTGATACACAACTTACATTTATGCACTATTTTAATTTTCTTTTTTATTTTGATAATTGCCAGATAAAATCAAATATCCATTTTCATTTTATAAATATTAGACATAATATATCTGGAATAGTTCTGTGTGCTGTGTGCATATTTAAATCAATAGTGAAATGTAGAAAATAGTGTCTCAATAAAAAACATTTTAAGTAAAAGAGGTGCTTATTTCGGTCTAGGGGTGTATCCTACAAGGAGTGTAATGAATCCAATCTTAATAAGTGCTATTTTTAAACAGCCACCGTGGTAAGGGACAACAAAGATCAAACAGCAGGCACTAAAACTAAGCAAGCAAATGGGAAAAAAGGTAAACAGGATGGGAACTCCAATAAGCAGACATTTTTATTAACATCAAAAGTTTAATAGAAATTAATTAATATATTCAGATCTCTGAGTATTTATAAAAATATTCTTATCAGTCATTTTTTGACCGGTACTCTATTTATTTGCCTACCGGTCATTAAATGGCCGGTACTCTTAATTTTTTATTTTTTTTAGAGACACTATGAAGAGCAAGATGCTAAAATCTAACACTAAAATTTGAATTTTTAATTTAAATTATTGGTTAGATTACTTCTTTTGATGTATAATTAGCATACTTATACTGAAATACACTAAATTACTTAAAATTATGTTAAATTACGCTGAATTACGCTAAATTACGGTGCATCATCGATGTTTTTGCAATGAAACATCGATGTTTTATTAGCCTTAACATTGGCAATTAAGTAGAGTAGTGCTAAAAAAATATCGGTGCTTCGCTGATGTTTTATTAGCCTTAGTATTGACAATTAAGCAGGGTAGTGCTAAAAAAACATCGGTGCATTGCCGATGTTTTTGTAATAAAACATCGATGCACTTCTGCCGTCGTTAAGCCGTGCATAAAGCATCGGTGCGTCATCGGTGTTTTTGCACGAAAGCATCGTTTTTTTTTTAACTTTAAACGGCCATAACTTTGGCTAAGAAACTTGGATTTGCACGTACGACCCCAATTTGAAAAGCTTGGGATGAGACGGGGGCAATGGCGCCCTCGGTGTCATCCCCAGGGGGCTAACGGAATTAGAATTGCAAAAAAAATGTCGTTTAATGTCTCAAAAATTGAGTTAAATTTTTTATCATCGATAGACACAACGACCCGTATGCGGCTAGTGACAGTGTCTTATGCGGCTGATGATTAGGAAGGATATGAAACCTGAATCACATTAAAACAACTGGATCAACCTAAACTAGTGAAATTGTTAAAACTGAGTACTTAAAAAAAACGTAGTTTAGTGTTCGCATGCGCTAGTGAATTTAATTACTTGAAATTATGTTAGCGGAAAATTGCATATTTCAGTATAAATATTATAATTTTGCGTATTTCAGTATAATTAGCGAAATTAGCGTAATTTAGCGTAATTTAGCATAATTTAACATAATTTCAAGTAATTTAGCGTATTTTAGTATAAATATGCTAATTATACATCAAAAGAAATAATCTAACAAAAAATTTAAACAAAAAATTTGAATATTTAGTGTTAGATTTCAGCATCTTGCTCTTCATAGTGTCTATAAAAAATAAAAATTAAGGGTACCGGTCATTTAATGGCCAGTAGGCAAATAAATAGAGTACCGGTCAGAAAATAGCCGGTAAGAATATTTTTATAAATACTCATGGATCTGGGTATATATTAATTAATTTCTATTAAACTTTAGATATTAATAAAAATGTCGGTCCAATAAGATATACAGACTACAGAGTACCAGAGGAGATCTCTCTGATGCTCTGTCGGATCCAGTGTTGCCGATTCTTTTAATTTTTTATTTTTCTTAAAAAGCTGTGTTTCTTGTTGCCGATTCATAGCCACAATCCGGAGTCCGGATCTCCTAAAGTAACCCAATTTTTGAGTTTAGACGTGTCCGGTGCCTATTCGGTGGTAGCACAGGGGCCAGTATTATTTGTGGGGTCCAGGTCTTTTAAGATTCGTGTTAGAGCATCTTGGACGGTTTGAATCAAAACTAAAAAATTGGGTTAATGCACTGGATCTGAATTCCATAATCCGTCGGTCGGTTGGATGGTTTCTGTGCTAAAAGAGTGGGTCAGAGTCAGAGATGCATGCAAAAATTGCAAAAATTGCAAAATGGCATGTACAGTGTTATGAAAAGCTGAAATTAAAACCTCAATAAAAAATGTTGGAAAAAGAGGTGCTGAAGCATGCATGCATATGAGTGCAAGAAAAAGGCGACCATCATGATGCGTGTTACTAATGATGTCCAAGGGCCCCCCATGACCAGTCGGAATTGTCTCCTTTCCTTGTACGGATTTCGTATTGATATAAACTCTCGTAAATAAGAATTTTTCATTTATATAAATTAATATAAATAATATAGGATATTAGAATTATTGTCATGAAATTTTGATGTACATAAGAAATTGTAAAAAAAAAATATGGGCTCCAAATAATGGATCCGCCGACATTTTTATTAATATCCAAAGTTAATTACAAATTAATAAATATATCCAGAATTTTTTGGTTTTTCGAAAAATGTCCAAACCAGTAAGATTTTGGCTGGTTTCCTCCTCGGTTTCTTCCTTTTTTTTTTAGACACTATGAAGAGCAAGATAATGACATCTAACACTGAAAATTCGAATTTTTTGTTTAAATTATTTGTTAGATTATTTTTTTTATGTATAATTAGCATATTTATACTAAAATACGCTAAATTACTTGAAATTATGTTGAATTACATTGTATTACATTAAATTACTCCAAATTATGTTAAATTATGTTGAATTACACTAAATTACATTAAATTACGCTAAATTATACTAATTTCGCTAATTATAATTAAATACGGTAAATTACGCTAAACTACGCAAAATTACCCTAAATTTGTCCGATTTTGTGCCATCTTTCATAAATCATAAAAAATAGTAAAAAAATTCCAAAAATAGTAAAAGTTGGTATTTTACAAGTACATTATATAACTAATTTACTGAACTACTTAGATCGAATAATAGAAATAAAAATCTTAATCGGAAACTTCAACTCAAGTTTTGAGGCTCATCCCTTTTTTTTGGCAATTATGAATTTTGAAATCCGGCATCGCGGGCACTGACGCATGCGTATTTTCGCAAGCTTTCCGAAAAGTGGTCATTTGCTGAAATCGAACACTCGAGTGCCGTTTTATGATGTTTGAAGTTTCGTTGTCGTTTTTCGCCTTCTCAGTAAATATATCATCCATATTCATATGTAATTTACCGTATTTTAGCGTAATTTAACATAATTTAGCGTAATTTAATGTAATTTAGCGTAATTTACATAATTTCAAGTAATTTAGCATATTTTAGTATAAATATGCTAATTATACATCAAAAGAAGTAATCTAACAAATAATTTAAACAAAAAATTTGAATTTTCAGTGTTAGATATTGATCAAATGGACTCTCCAAGGTGTTAAAAAAAATTTGATAAAGCCGGCCAGAATCTAGCCGGCTTCTGCGGGAGAGGAAATCGGCCAGAATTTGGCCGGTTTGAACATTTTTCGAAAAACCAAGAAATTCTGAGTATATTTATTAATTTGTAATTAACTTTGGATATTAATAAAAATGTCGGATGGATCCGACTCCAATGTTTGAATTATTCAGATTCTATATGGCCAAGTCAAGCAGCCTCTGTGGTGTGTGAAGAACTTAATTGATCCGAATAAAAAATTATGTGGTATCTATGCATAATTTTCTCTTATTTATATAGGGACGGAGTCAGACTCTCAAACTATGGGAGTCAAACTCATATTGGTGTCAATTATATATAATTATTTTGTGAAGAATGAGGATCAATTTTATAGTACCATGATAGTTTATAAATTATATAGAAAATTACATATAAATACAAATTTTTCGAAAAAAATAGAAGTCAATTTTATCCCACTCCTTAGCTCTGCCTCTGTTTTTACACGTCTACGACATCATAGTACTCATTCTAATATCCTATATTATTTTAGATTAATGTCTACAAATAAAAAAATTCTGCTCGTAAATTATAAAAATTATAAATGCATCGGACATTATATGATTATTTGTGTAAAATATGTATTTCGATTTTATCAGATGTTTCTGATCGATGGAGTCTATTAGATGAAGTATGTATTATGGATGAATTTTGTGAAATATGTACTATTCTTTTTTGACGGGATATTTCATATTCGCCGAACCATATAATTTGCTCCTCAAATTTCGTCTAATTTGAATAATTGCTCTTCAAAAAGCGGTCTTTGACCACCAAGACCGCCAATTTTATTAAAACAAAGTTAAGTAGGTACCACACCTCGGTATTCGCTAGGATGTTAACCTAACATCTCAATATTAAATATCACAGTATGATCAGTATCCGAATTACAATATTAAAAAACAACAGGTAAATCTTTGTTTACTGAAACAAACATACTTAAGCAGAGATGATCAAAATATAAGTTTGCAGATACAAAAGTTATCATAACTGCTGTCCGCTGCTATACGTACATATTTCCTCCAAAATAATAAGGGGAAATTTCAGGTATACCCATCCAAAACTTCGAAATTACCTATTTCTCTCTCTAAAATTCATAATATCATATTTACCTTTCTAAACTTAAAAAACTAACAAATTTACCTATTTTATTGTTCTTTCTATTAAAATTCATTTTAAATATATAAAATACCAATTTTATCCTTTATTAAATAATAATTAAATATGTTGCATGTTTCGGAATAAAATGTCAGTCTTGTAATTGGCCGGTTTCTGAGAGCAAACGGGTCATTTCTCTACTTCTGACGCATACACGGTAACATTTGGGTATATGATTGTGTAAGCATTAGAAGTAGAGAAATAACACATTGCCCTCGAAAACCGACCAATTAGAAAACTAATATTTTTCTAAAACATGCTACATATTTTTTCTTAATAAAGGGTAAATTGGTATTTTTATATACTTTAAATGTGATTTAATAGAAAAGACAATAAATAAGAAAATTTGTGAGTTTATGAAGTCTAGAAAGATAAACATGGCATTATAAATTTTAGAGGAGAAAATATGTAATTTTGATGTTTTTAAGGGTCGTAAAATTCCTCCAAAAAACAACATTTTTCCTCCGTACTAACATTCTTCTTGTAAATCGAAGGACCTTTAACCATATTACAGTAAATAACATTTCTCCTCCATATTACAGTAAATAAGCTGTAATTTTATAAATGAATCTTATTGTCAAGATTGACAACAAAAGAATGTTCAACTTAAATTTATTATAAAAATTTCCATTACGCAGTTACCATTTATCCTTTTGATGAGTTCAAATTGAACTACTACTTTTAAATATTTGTAAATCCTAATTTATACTTACGTTCAGATCACAAGCGCATGATCCTACCGTATAGTATGATTGGGGTGTCGATCCACAGGGATAGTGTATTAGATTTTAAACACTTTTCATTAGTCTAAGTTATCGGATTTTTTTTAAGGTTAAACAGTAATTAGAGAGTCTCTAGAGTTCAGGTTCTTTTCTTCTTAATTATGCAAAATATAAATTTCGAAGTATCTCTACGTCGCATGGGCACTGTCACTGTCGCATAAAGCCTATATTGTCCCATAGCTACCCCGCATGCGGCACTGTCACTACCCGCAGGGCGTGCTAGGTGTTTGCTTATGTGATTTGAAAAATTTTCCGATCTTGCGATCGGCTTTTGGGCTACCAAGACTGAAGTATTTTAGGTACGCAATTATATTATTTCTCTATACTATCCCGTAGTTGAAATATCCCAAGGTCCCTACCTAATCTAAGTGCTTCCTAATATAATCTAAATATACAATTTACGCTATCATGCCAAGGGAGCCCACTGGGTTCTAACCCTAGTCTTTGAACTGTTGTCAAGCCTCGTTAACCAAAGTGCCTATAGTACTTACATGCATTATCCTACTCACACCAGAATGCAATGACTAAACACCTATTAGTATGTGGAGGGTCATTAGCATATAGTAGACAAAACTATTTATGCAATGACGTAATAAAAAATAATTTAAAATAATAAAGGAAACTCAAATTATTATAAACAAAACATAAATATATACTAAAACATAATTAAGAATTCAAATACAACTCTCACTCTAGAGATGAGAAATTTAGCTTCTCATGGCCATGGCAAAATTTAAAAAAATAAAATAAGGAGAACATAAATTACAACCCAATTGAAGATGGAAAAACCTCTGCCTCCTTAGATGACGCTTTTTTCTCCTGCTTGACTTCCGATGGCTACCCTTCTCTCTCTAAGTAACTCTCTAACCTAATCTAGAAATGAGGATTGCTAGTCTCGATTCTATGGACTTAACACAATTAAACACGCACACTAAATTCTATTACAAAAGGGGTATTTATAGCATTCCTAAAATGAGAGATGGAGTAGTGGAAGTAGTGGAGGTGGTGGAGGTGGTGGAGGTGGTGCAAACTTGGATTGCAGTCAAAGTTTGGATAGATGAAGCCAAAAATAGCTATGATAGCTTGGCTCTGAAGCAAACGCGCCCTTCTAGAAAGCTCATCAAGAATTCGCGCTTTTCTAGAAGGCCCATTAAGAAATCTCCTATTTTTAGGATAGTCCACGGATCGTGCGACATCAGAGTATGCCACATGCAGTATAGAGGAGATAGCACGGCTTCCTGACTTAGTGGATTTTTTTGTATTTTCGCCATTTCGCATGTTGTGCACTTCGTGTGAGGTGTTGCATGCTTTATGTAGTGTCTCATTTTGACGCCCTATTCAGAAATCGCCTAAATACGACACTTTTGCTATGTTTTTGCTCTAAATACGCAACTTTCTCAAAAACCTGCCAAAAAGATCTAAAAATACGTTTGCAGTAAATAAATCGGAAAAATAGATACTTTGCATTCACTTTTCGTTATTTTTCAGAAGAAAAGATAGTGATTTTCGCTATATATTTTGGTTTCATCACCTTTATAAATTAACCTATTTCTTTCTAGACATAAATCCACAACAGAACTCCTTTGGCTACTATTCTACCATTTTTTTTTTATCTTTTAATGGTATTAAATTGTCAATATTTCCAAGTTGTTTTACAATATCATGATCAAATAAGAAATTAGTATAGATCTAGAAATCCAGGACAATAGGCATTGTACCAAAGAACATAATACAATTACAAAGAGATAATTTATTGTTTTTTTAAAAAAAAATTGCACTTAGGATCCTCCAACCACCCATTTTAAGGAGGTTATTTTCAGTTAAAAGCTTATTTTTTTAACCAACAAAATAAATACTTTAATTTTTAGACTGTGTTTCTGAAAATTCATGAGCGGTGAAGGGTGAATGAGAGAGGGGCAGCGTATAGAGTTACATCATTTACAGTCTAATTTTAGAGTTATAAAATTTGAATAGTAATTTGTATATAGAGTTCAGCTCCTCCTACTCTCCTCTCCGCACTCCTCAAAATTTAGTGTTTCAGAGCAAATAAATATGGATTGATCATGTTTGATCACCTCTCCTCTCCTCTCCCCTCCTCTTCCCTTATGTACCCTCTTCTAAAGCATAATGTATAGGGGTGTCAATGGTACCTTTTTAGCCGTTTACCCGACCCGTATCGTATTCGATAAGGCGGGTATGGGTAAGATTTTTTTTTCGTTAACTTATCGGGTATGGTTATGGGTAAGAATTTTTTTTCGTTAACCAAATGGGTATGGGTATGGGTAATGACTGTTTCGTACCCGTTACCCTATAGGGTAATTATAAAATCTAGAATTATACATAGTAGTGATGTGTTTTTGTTATTTAGTAGTGTATGTCTTTTGTTATAAGAAATATGTCAAACATATTATTTTTATTTACATGTTTTGTTATTTAGTTAAATAATTGAATTTGTTCGAATAGATATTCGTGTTTTTGAATTTTCTTGATTTATAAAAAATAATTTAGTTGGAATTGATTGCATATTTATTTTTATATGTGAAATGAATGAATTTTTGATGTTCTATTTGTAAAATATAATAAAATTAATTATTATATTAGTATTATCCATTATTCACCCACTACCGTTTCGTTACCCGATAATATTAACGGGTAAGAGTAGGGTAGGGTACGGTCAATTTTTAATGGGTAAGGGTAGGGTATGGGTAAGATCAATTTTAATGGGTATGGGTATGAAAATACTTTCACCCGACCCGTACCGTACCCATTGACACCCCTAATAATGTATTTGAGCTCCTCATGTAGTTTGATATAAATTAATGGCGGCCTTCCAAATTCCAACCAATTTTAATAAGAAAGAACAATAAATATTCCTTTATTTTTCGACCTTCAAATCACAAATTCTATCGAATTCCTCCTGCACAAATTCTAAATCTTCTAACTCTTATAAAAAGTATCTTTTTTTTTTCTTTCTTTGTTCTGATTTACAGTTACAATTCCAATCCCGAAGTTCTTTTCTAAAAAATGCCATCTTATTCTTTTAACTAATATCCAAATTCGTCCATAAAGATTCCAACATTTCTCTAAAACATGCTTGAATCAACCAAAACCGTTTCAAACTTAATGAGCTTATTATTAGTATAAATCTTAGTTCTAGTACTCGATAGTATGACATTATGGTCTGATTGAACCTAAGTATAGATTTAAGTTTAACTATGCTAAATGGAATTTTACTTTCCCAGTCTGTAGAAACATTCAAAATCAATCTAACAATGCAAATGAATGAATTATCCTAAAATGTCATTTATTGCTCTTAATATGTCGTCCAATTTGAATATAAAAAAAATCAGGCTAAATCTGAAATATCGAATAAAGACAAATGGTCCAAATATGTGACAACCATAGAACAATTTCAGCACAGCATCTGAAATTATAGCACTGTGGCTTCTTTATGGTGCATTTTTTTTTTTCAATTTTTTCATGTATCCATTATTTCATTTAGTTCAAACAACAGTTAATAGATTATGCTCATTAGTTATATAACATATTGCATAATTTGCATTTTTTTTCTGTTTTTATATTTTTTGTTAAACTTTAGTCCGATAAAACAATCATAATAAAAACAAATATCCGAATAAGTTAGAATTAAACAAGTTCATGCATTGACCTAAACCCCTAGAGAGGAAACTAGCCTCTCATGGAGAGATCCATAACAAAGTTTGGCAAAAACAATAAGAAATGAAATAAAGAAATGATTACACCCTTTCTTAGATCAAAAACCTCGATCTTGCCAACTCCTTGCTCGAATCTTCTTCTTCTCCTTCCTTAAAAAGCCTTCGGAACTTCGGGAATTTTTATATCTCTCTCTCAATTTGTGGAAAATGATGTGTTCAATGGTCCAATTGTTCATTAGACAGCTTGGAATCAACTGTAATTCTCTGCACAGGTTGAAATTTGCCCTTCAGTATTCAAATTTGTTGTTTTGTACCAACCGATTTAGACCGGGCTACTATTTTTAATTTTTTCTATAGTTCATTTGTTCCTTTGTACCAACCGATTTAGACCGGGCTACTATATTTAATTTTCTTATAGTTCATTTGTTGTTTTGTACCAACCGATTTAGACTGGGCTACTATTTTTGTGATCTTGAAATATCATATCAGAAATTTTCCCTTTTGGGCTAAGCAATTTGTAGCGTTGAAGAGAGTGCGAACCCCCACAGTCCCACTTGTGTTGCATTTACAAATGGGCATGTTCATTGCCAGAAAAAATTAAAAGCAAAAACAACGCATTAAGTGAAGATTGTGTCTCGCATGTTACTCATGTCAGCCGATTTTTTTTTTAAATAACCTAAAAAAAATAACAAAAATACCTTCCGATTTCAATTATTTTGAAAAAATAATCTAACCGCCCCACTATAGGACGGTCCACTTCAACATCTAGCCGTCTCACAGTGGGGCGGTTTGGTTTTGCCTATAAATTGAGGGGTACCCCTCCCGTTTTTTCACCATTTCATTTCCAATTTTTACTCTCTCTCTCCAGCAGATCGCCTCTACCTTTTCATATAAGTCCTAAAAAAAAATATTTATATTTTTAGTCCAAAATTATTTAGAAATTGTTAGAAATTAATATAAATTGTTAGGAATTGTCTAGAAATTGTTAGGAATTTATAAATTGTTAGGAATTCTTTAGAAATAATAATTGTTTAGAAATTGTATTATTAATTATTTTTATTTTAGTTTACAATAATAATTCTTATTAATTATTATAAATTATAAAAATATGTTAGAAATTGTCAGAAATTATTAAGAAATGTTAGAAACACCAAAATTAAGGTAGAAGATTGTCCCTCTCTGATCGTCGCCGCTGTCGTTAGCTTTTTTAGATTATGTTGTAGTTTTAGTTAGACTAGATTGTAGTATTTATATTTGGATTATATTATTTTGTGTTTGGATTGTTATATTTTATGTTGTAGTTTTAGTATTTTATTTTTTGGATTTTATTTTTTTAAGTCAAACAAAACAAAATTATAACATTATAACAAATTATAGAAGTACAATAAAATTATAACGTTATAACAAATTATAAAAGTAAAATAAAATTATAATATTATAACAAATTATAAAAGTACAATAAAATTATAACATTATAACAAATTATATAAACATTACAATAAAATTATAAAACATTACAAGACAAATTATGACACTTCGTTTGACATTACAACAAATTTATGAAACAACAGTTTACACAACAACATATAACAAAATAAAATTTAACAACGAAAAATTGTAACATAAATATAGCAACAATTTAAAAAAAAAAAATACATACCACACCGCCCCACTGGGCGGCCAGGTATTGAGGTGGACCGCCCCACTGTGGGGTGGTTAGATTATTTTTCAAAATAGTTGAAATCGTAGGGTATATCGAGTAATTTTTTATTTTTTTTAGGGTATTAATAAAAAATCGGTCATGTCAGCCGCACAGGGGAACTTGATTGGTGTAATTCCGACAACAACTTTGAGTAATTAGTTTAAATGCCGGGTCTGGAAGTAAGAACATTTGGTTTGGATTTAAATAGTGTCTTTTGGGTCAGCCTATCGTACAAAATTTTATATTTTGTTCAATATAATGAGCCAAATTACATTTAGATACAATTTTTGTTAAATATTATTTTTTAGCTAAATTTTAAAGTAATTAATTATTTTTTTAATCTTTGAAATCTGACTCTAAAATTAGGTCTTTAAAAATATAAATATTTGCGAAAGGTAATGTCTTTAAAATATCCAACACTAGTAATTCTCAGTATTCTATTGAACTTGATATCTACAGAAAAAAATAAGGTACATATTATTTTACATTAAGTGATGTGTATCGATCGTTTAGATACACAAAATAAAATATGCTTTTGACCATATGTAATTTGGTTAAAATATTAATTAATGCCTGTATAATAGTCGATTTTTTTCTTTTATAGTTTTATTTAAAAATGTAATAAATGACTGATCCACGTGGTTGATATTCTACTTTGACTATCTTCAATACTTGTATAATTTAATCTTTTCTTGTTGCGGATTTGAGATGGTATTCATAATTCTAATCATAAATCCTAAAATTGTAATTTCAAACTGTAATGTATTTTTGGATAATTTTTGCGTACTTTACTTCTATGGTACAATTATGTTGCATGGATATGGTACAGGTATTGTATCGGATACGATACGGGATACGATGTTACAATAATGTTCAACATAATACGGGTATCGGGCGATATGATACGGGTATCAATACGGCAATACGATACATATTCAATATAGGTACGGGATCATATATTAAGTATTGGGTAACATAGTACAATGATTTGATATTTTAAAAAATATTGTTCAAATTTTCACAAAAAAATGTAGATATTGTGCTAAATTATTTTAGATAAAAAAATGTACAAATTTGGTTAATTTATACTTTGACTGGCAAAATATTTTTCAAATCAGACCAACTATAATACAGGCGTTATTTAAGAAATTAATTAAACAAATTATACTTTTAATTTAATGATAATTTTTAAATAACAAATAAATGCATATGAAAGTAAAATGTACTTTGGAAGTACCTATTTAAGCTTCTGAATCTTTTGTAATTTCAACCAGCAAAATTAAATGGATCACATCAAGCCGAGAAATCTTGATCTAGACCTGGCTGACGACCCTATATATGAACCAAAAGTTCCATACGGGCGGACCTCATAGGCCAGCAGAGCAAAATCAATATGAAATATATATGTTAGTTGAGCTTTTTTTCGAGAATTCTTTTGTTTTTGTTTTTGTTTTAAATTTGATGTTTTGTAAGCAACACGTTATTTAAAATAATAAATAAATAACATGTTGCTTACAACACGTTATAGATCTGTCTTTCACTCTTTTGTTTGAAGTTGCCAAATTTAAATTATTACATAAAGTTCTTGCAACCTATTATATTTTATGGGATTTTTCAAATGAAAAGTCTGAACCTCTCTACGAGATCCTTATTTTCAGAGCACAAATTGAATGGTTGAGCGCTGAGAAAATATATATTTTTTTCTTTTAAATATCAATTTTATCCTTCTTAAATACCTTCTTCTTTTTTGCATCTAATTAAATGCTGACATAATTAGAAAACCTAACAATCAGTAACAATTTAGAAAGAAATAGTTGGATCCACTGAAGATAGAAATTTGGCTCTTTAGCAAATATATATATTTCCATATCGCAAGTTACCTTTCTTGCTCCAAATTCTCTTCTGATTTTATAATTTATTGTTTCTCTTCCACAACAATAACAAAAATTAAAATATAAAAATATCCACTTATAACATTTGTAAGTTACAACATCTTACTAGAATTTAGTTTTGTAATTCTCAAAGTCCAAAGAGTCAATCTAAATCGTTCAACATAATCTCTATATGAAAATGTGCTTGGAGATCAAATTTTACATTTTTTTTAAATTTTTTTACTATTTATTAAGTATTTTACAAAACTATTATTTTTCAGTGGTTCATAATTATCTAAAAACAGTAGTTTGTAAAATATTTAATAAATAGTTAAAAATATTTAAAAATGTAAACTTTGATCTCCAAGCACATTCTAATATAATATAGAGATCATGTTGAACGGTTTGAATTGATTATTTAGACTTTTAAATTATAACACTAAATTGTCGTGAGATGTTGTAACTTATAAATGTTATAAATGAATTATTTGTAGATGTATATTTCGAGCACTTCTAAATTCTTACCGAAAAAGCTGGTCACGGGCTCAAACTTTGGGCGGAAGTAAAACGACAAAAATTGATTAACCTGAATATACGGTACTCCTAAAAAGATTGTTCTGAAACCCAATGCTAAGTTATTCATCTGATTGAGGATAAGTTGTATTATTTTGATAATTTTACTTATTTTAATAATGCAGTTGAAATTTTACTTATTATTTGTATTATTTCAACTGCATTATGAAACATAAATATTGCCCTTCTAATGAATACTTTGTTATGATAATAAGTTTGATTGTCATTCTATTTTCTACAATTTTACTTTTTATTTTGATAATCATTATGTCAATTTTGACACTCCCTATAAAGCAACACAATTCACTTCACTTGTGATGCGGATAGGAGTATAGTCACAAGATTCACGAATTATTCGTGAATAATTATTTTTTTTGTGATGGCAAACTAAACGTCGAATTATTCGGTTGACCGAATTATTTACGAATAATTTGCAAATTTTACGAATTCTTCGTGAATTTTTTCCAAATTTTTGCCGAACCATTTTTTTGGTTTTTTTTTGCTCCATTATGGGACTAAGATAGAGGTGCAAACGGATCAGATAGTGGTAAAACCATACCCGTATCCGCTTTTATTTTTTGGATACTAATACGGATCGGATATTAGACGGATATGTAAGGATACGGATCGGATATCGGATATCTGTAGATATATACATAAATATTTTCATAATATATATTAAACTATATGGTATATATCTACTATTTGGATACGGATAATTAAAATTCGAAATCATATCCGTATCCGTATCCGCACGGATATTCGGATATCGGATATCCGTGTCAAATTTTCGGATATGGTCGGATATTATCCGTCCATTTGCACCCCTAGACTAAGATCTCCGATTCGGATAATTTTGAATCATTCCTGAATTATACCCGAATTATTCTCGAATCACAAATTTTTGACCCTGTCGAACCGAATCCGAATAATTCATTTGTCATTATGGACAAGAAAGATGCAGTGTTATCTTGACGAAATCTGACATGACAAACTCACAATAAAATTTCCTTTTCAGAATATCAATTCGTACTATAATAAATAGGGGGATAGCTGATAGATTTTTTTTTTTTATAAACCATAAATAAAAAACAGAATTTCAGAAAACCAAATTGATTGGTTGGTTTATTAAAAAAACCAATAAATAGCGAATAGCCTATTCGGCATGAACTATTTCTTTTCCCGTGCCGAATAGCTTATTCGGCACCGAAGAATTTCACAAATTTTCGGCATGAACTATAAACAAAATGTGAACAACTATTTCATGCCAAATAGGCTATTCGGCACGGAAAAAAAATAATTGGTTCACTATTAGACACTTATGGTTTTTGTAAAAAACCAACCAATCAAGTTAGTTTTCTAAAATTCTGTTTTTTATTTATGATTTATAAAAAAAATTCATAGCAGATATCATCAAATTGTTTAGAGAGAGATAGTTTTAGGGCAAGAATTATGCAATTTTCACCCGGGTCGATAATGATTAAAAGAAGACTGCATAAATTTGTTTATACTTCTAAGGGAAGGGTCATAATTTGCACTCAAGACAACAATAATTCTCCTAATACCGCTAGAGAAGATAAATAGAGGTAGTAGGTACAGAAATTTGCAATTTAGTTCTTTTTATTTTTTTGAAAATTTGGCAGAGGCTGCCAAATTTAGTTCTTTTTAATAGTGCCTATTCGAAATGCACGGAGTCAGTACTAATGTGCTTTGAGATTCGTGCAAATAGTATTTGAACGGTTGATATTTTCCACAGATCCACTCAAAATTTGAGAAATCTCATAGGATCTGAACAAATATTATTTGAAGTTGAATTTAAACATCAAATCTGCGTTGAGCTCTGTGCAAATAAATTTAGAACTTAATAAACTTAAACGACCCAATGAATATAATTCTTCTGTACGGATATTAGTGCAGATCGAACGGTTTAGATCCGACTGCGAATGAGGTTGTATTCAAAATTATCTCCTTGCTCGTTACTTGGAAATGTTAACATCTGAAGGCCTGATTGCACTTGGTTTAACAAACCTTGCATTCCCATTGCACTACGAACTGTTCGCATTTCAAAGGCCTGATTGAAAGCTAACATCTGAATCCAGCCCAAAATTGATAAATTTTATACAACTCCGCCGTTTGGTCTGTATTCGTAATTCTAAAGTAACACAAATTTTGAGTTGGGATCCGGATTGTTCGATATATTTTGCGTAAATATTAAAGGGAAGCGGAATGTGTTTGATGGATATGGGTGATGTCTATTCAGATTCGTCCAATTCACTTCATGATTTATGCGTCTTTAATCTGCACGAATATTAAAGCGCCACACACAAATATTGAGCGAACTGCACAATCATGAAGTGAATCAGACGATTCTGAGCAAACATCATACTAGTATGGACTGATAGGTGTACTGATACACAATCTGAACACGTACCAATTTTTTTTTTATTGAATGCATGCTGTCTCCAGTGCAACAACTCTTTTGTCTTTCGTAATATGAAATCTGCATTTAGTAATAGCCTACGATATTTCCTTAAAAAGAAATTGTAATAAATTGTAACACTAGATCTTTTACAAAAAAAGAGTTCAAAAAAATAAAAAAATAGAAAACAAATACTTTGACATGAAAACTAGATTATGGTTAACGGTTAAAATATTCAATGGATCTCGCGGAGAGAAGACCGATATGCATATCCAACTTTGTTTTCATCTGGGGTTCACCTTCCCATCTGGTCTGTATGGGCTTTGGGCTCAGTTTCCGCCTGACAGTATATACACGGCCTTGTTTAACAATAAATACTGGATATTATGCCATCACAATTATAACGACACACACACATGACGATTAATGGCATAGAAAATCAAAAGACGACAAATATTTATTATAAAAAAAGGGAGGGCAACTGGGCAAGTATGATTGGAAGAAATTATAACCAGCTACTTTTCTTTTTTCTCTTTTGTGCAAGAATCATACCGGGCTACGATCACTATACCAAACAAAGGGGGCCGTGTACATCGTCTTTCTTGCACCCTCATAAAATTGTTGGCCACTGGCGGATAAAGTCAAATGCACATATATAATCGACCACAGTACCTCTTTTTAGTTTTCAAGTGCACATTATATGGTTGTACTTGCCTGTGAAATAAAATTAACTCGAGCTAGCTTAAGCCACAAACATGCAATGGGGTCATAAGTATATATATGTTGTTATTATCATATCAACTTGTATTATTTGAGCTCAACTATACATGCCGAAATGTTTATTCATATCCTCAATTAAATAAAAAGTTACAGAAATGTTCTGAATTTTTTCTTATTTTTTTTATTTTTATTGAAATAGACAACATATAGATGGATGATTAATTGAGAAATAAAATTGTTTATCACTTTATTTTATTAAATTATTAATATCAACCTCACAATATATTCTGACTAAATGACTATATAAAACATAAACACTGTATTAGTTCAAGTAAAAAAAATGAGAAACATCATTCTTTCGGACGGGTGTATATATATGAATACTCCAACAATTGTATACTGTTTTAATGTATGATCCGTGTGTCATGAAAGAAATACAAACTTTTCTACAACATCGATCCGTGCCTTCATCTATTTTTTCTAAGTCATTTCTCTCAATTCTAAATCTTTTTTTTGTACATGTATTTCTGTAAGACATTTCTTCTAAACATGTCCAGGTTAGGACGAGAGATAAGACAAGAAAAGCCGAGAAGGCGAACTCCGACGAAGAAACTTCAAACGGACGTAACTCGGCGCTCGAGTGTCCAATTTTAACATTTACCATTTTTTGGAAATCTCGCGAGTAGGAGATATCGATTATTTATAAATCCCCTTGAAATGGGATGCCGACGCAGTTAGTATTGCAAGAAAACAAAGGAAAGAGCCTCAAAACTTGAGTTGAAGTTTCTGATTGATTCTTTCTAATTTTTTATTTTGTACTCCTTTACCATACTTTCTCTTAGACATTGTTCATAGAAATATATAAAGTCAAAATCCATTTTTTGATTATATTTTTTTTAATTAGAATGTTATTTATGTAACTAATAATATGTGATATTATTGTAATTGTTGTTTATAATAGTAAATGTGGTGTTTTTAGTATGGTATATATGTGTTGTGTTTAAATTTATAGTTTATTGAAATTTATTCTTAGAAGGGATAATTGCATTTTTCAGCCCCAAAAAATAAAGGGAAGAGACTCAAAACTTGAGTTTAAGTTTCCGATTAAGTTTTTTTGCTTTCTAATTTTCTATTTTCTTGTCATTTACTATACTATTTTCTTAGACATTATTGATGTAAATGTATGAAGTCTCAGATCTATGATTTTCTTGTTATATTTTCATTTTTTTAGTTAAACTATTTTCAATTTTCAATTTAGTGTTTTTGGTATTCAGAAATAGAATATGCCATAAAAAAATGAATAACCGTTGAGATTTAGTTTAGTGTTTTCATTTTGAGAATAAAAAAAAGACATTCACCCAGAACCTGGACAGTTCTCTTCCGAAGTCTACCGCCAAATATGAGAGGTTGTCTTGGAAGAGAACCACCCAGAATAAAAAAAAAAGAAATTGAGGGCATTGTGTATTTTTTTTTTATTTAATTGAGGATATGAATAAAATTTCGGCTATATATGCCTTTCCAGAAAAAAAAAATGATGGTATTATGGTGAAAATGCATCATTTAATTTGTAAATAAAAGATGTACAATGTAATTTACCAGAAAATAGTTTTAAAATGTAAATTATATTGTATTATTAATGGCCACAAAATTAGAAATTCTTAAATTCTTACGGACATAAATTCTTTTCTCATAAATATATTTTGGATTGTGTGATATTTAATATTTTACATTACAAAAGAAATAATAATAAGAAAAACAAGGTGGACACGTGTATGCTTCAAAATGGTAGAACAAAAAATACCTAGACTGTAACAAAAGAAGAAAGAAAAAAGGTAGAACAAAACAATAGTGGAGGTCAACGCCACTGCTAGGTTCTTTAACAATTGTGACTATTGTAACTATTGTGACTTTGACTAGTGTAGAAAAGAAGCATCATTACACATTTACACATGGGGCACAACTACACAAGCATGCAGAGGCAAAGATGACCCGAAATTTTTAATAATAGAAAATAAAATAAATTAATATTGACATTGAATAATAATTTGATGGTATTTCGAGATATGACAAAGACGTTATGGTCCGTAACGTTCCATGGAACGTTAGGGACCATAACGGCCAGATTACCACCTTAATTCTCCATTAGCAACCTTAAACACACTGGCCGTTATGGTTCAGAACGGCCAGGGAGGCGCCGAAAAAAAAAAAACAAAAAAAACGGGCCGTTATGGACCATAACAGCTAGGAGAGGCGTGGGAAAAAAAATAATTGGGGCCGTTATGGACCATAACGGCCAGGAGAGGCGCGGAAAAAAAATAATTGGGGCCGTTATGGACCATAACGGCCTGTCGGCAGTACAGGAAATGCCTTGGACGTTATTCTCCATAACGGGCAGACCTCCAAGACAACTTCCCGGGTCCCAGCGGAAAAAAAAGTTAAAATCTGGATGTTGTACTCCGTAACGTCCAGACGATCTATAAATCGCGCACTCCTCTAACCTAGTATGTACAACTCTCTCGGAGTCTCTACAACTCTCTCCTCTGATCTTAAAAAAAAAAAAATTCCTCTCCTGTAAAAAAAATAATTATGACTTGTCGAACACCTCTTCCCTTGAAAATAAAGAAATCATCGATATAAATGGTAAATTTTCAATTATATGTCATATATTTACGTTTATTATTTATATTGGATGAATATCAAAATTATTTGATTATTAGTTAAAATAATATTAGTAATGTCAATGTTAATTTGTAATGTTAGTAATGTTAATGTTAATGTTAATATTAGTGGTAATGTAATGTTAATGTTAATGTTAATGTAATGTTGTAATATTAGTAATGTTAATGATAATTTGTAGAAATATTAGTAAAAATATTAGTAAAAATTATTAGTAATGTTAGTAATGTTAATTTGTAAAAATATTGTAAATTTGTAATGTTAATTTGTAAAAAATATTAGTATGTTAGTAAAAATATTAGTAATGTTAATTTGTAAAAATATTAGTAAAAATATTAGTAATGTTAATGTGTAAAAAATATTGTAAAAATATTAGTAATGTTAATTTGTAAAAATATTAGTAATTAATGTTAATTTGTAAAAATAATAGTAATGTTAATTTTAATTTGTAAAAATATTAGTAAAAATATTAGTAATGTTAATGTTAATGTTAATTTATAAAAATATTGTAAAAATATTAGTAATGTTAATGTTAATTTGTAAAAATTAGTAATATTATATTTTTAAAAAATAGTAATGTTAATATTAAATAATTTGAAATATATAAATAAATAAAGAAGTTCACATTTGCATGCTTAATTAAATTTTGTTTTTGAAAAAATATTGTCAAATTTACTAGTTTAGATTTTTAATAACTATTGTGTAGGGTAATTAATTAATATTTATTGTTCATTAGTGCCAATATTTTTTAAATTCATTTTTTTGGGCGAGAAGGATGGACAGTAACAATCGAGGTAAGAAAGAGAGCAACCAAGATCGTGGCGTAGCGAGAGGAGGGTCTATTAGTGATCGAGGTAAAAATGAGGGAAAAAAGAACAACTGTCAAGTATGTTGTGATCCTCGGAACTGTCATGTATGTACGATGAAGGAATGGATTAAACGGCCTATTCGGTATGAAATTTCAGACGATGACTTTGTGGAAAACCCCTATGACTTTGTTCCATGTACTTTCAAGGCTCGTTGTAAGAAGTAGTAGTAAGTAATATCTGTTGTAAGAAGTAATAGTACTTATTGTAAGAAGTAGTAGTACTTATTAGTAATGTTTGTTGTAGTCCTTATTAGTAATGTTTGTTGTAATAATAAATTATATATAATTTATTTATTATTGTGCAAACTCATTCGGTCCTTATAATAAATATTGTAGTATTGTAATAAACATTCAACCATGAATTTTTATGATAAAATTTCTTACAAGTTTGGAAGAAATACCTGGTAGACCTGACTTGGTCCCGTGTGACCCATGTGCAATGAAGAATCTTGGACGGGAACGCCATGGTGTGTCGTGTATTGCCCCTCCTGTGTAGGACCTTGCTAGCACGGTTCGTTTTGAAGGTACTCTGAGATCAACCTGCTTGAGTCATCCCAGTTGAACTCGGGTAATCCCTACAACAAGTATTTAGTACTTAATAAATGTTGAATCGACAATCAACAACAAAATTCTTACAGTTTAGAATAATTACCTGGTCGACCAGACTAGGTCCTGTGTTGTCCTATGCAACACTGTCATGTGTGGCCCCGACATTGTCCTCCGGTTCTTACAATAAATATATCACTATTTCAATAAATACAATCGATGATTACTTAAGATTTTGTAAAGTTTTGTACACTTACCGGATCGACCTGAGTAGGTACGACTCGTGCGAGGTAGTCCATCAACCCGTTATCTGAGTTTAGCCAATTCTCTCTATAGTGGGGATCATCATCTACGGGCAAGTCGGGGATGGGTTATTGATCGGGAGGAATATCACCATCTGAAATGTCCTCGTAGTTGGCCGGAAGATCGGCCGCTCTTAACATGTCATGGTATTTAGGCTCCATACCATTGTCTCTGAGAAGACCACAACTTAATCTGAGCAAAAATTTCCCCATCTTTTTAAGAGTCCTTGTTTTGGCCAGAGCTATACCGTACGACACTATCTTCACTCCTCGTAATGCCTACGAAATAAAAAAAAAGTTAGTAATCTATATGAAAGAATAATATCATAAAATAAATATTTTAATGATTGAATTGAAACTTACATCACGTGTGTCCTTCGGGGCACTGGAAATGTACCCTACTTTTTCGTCATGCTCATCCCTATATTCTGAAATTGGATGCTCAAGACCTTGTATGCACCTTGTATGCAATAATGGTATGCACCTTCTTCCATACCATTATTTTTGAAACCAACTCCGATATGGAAAAAGTTGGTCGTCCGACCATAATCCCGTTGGAACAACCAAGTAATTGGCAGGATGAGATGCCTGTTGTATGTAGGTGTGGTGCTCAACAACCCAATTTTTTCTTGTCACATTCACACTATGAATAATGTTATGTAATCGGCGTACCCCGTCCTCGCCCAACGGGGGTGTTATTGGGATGGGCTGTGAATACCCAAGCTGACGCATCACTCGATTAGGATAATAGTGTTCCACTATCCAAAAGTGTATTAGTGGCACACCGGCTAGCCACACATCTCTCTTCGTGAACTCGTGCTGGCAACCGAGATGGCATCTCATCCAACAGTGCTTTGTAAGGTTCCCATCTTACCATATAATTTTCAAGATCCTGCAATTGGCTTCGAAAGTAGCCAACTCTAGCTCGATTGTGAGCTTGATTATATTCATGGCGTGAGCACCACATTTCCCCGATTACAGGACACCTGTAATAAAAAATTTAAGATTCTTAATAAACATAAAACACATCAAATTAAAGTATTGTAAAGTTTTTTGTAGTTACCTTTGTGGATTAGGGTAGCCCCAATGTGGAGTCCATCCATTTTCGAGATAAGGACGGTCGGTCGGTAATCTGGACCAACACCAATGCTGTAGAAGAAGAGTTGGTCCCCACATAGTTTTCGTCCGACGCTCAACGGCAACACACAAGTTCTTATATATAGAGTAGTGCTAGAATAGCACCACCCCAGTTGTATTGCTCTGGTTCATCAAGGTTTTTAAGAAATTGCAGATACATAGCCGGAACCGAATCTCTCGAAGAATCAGCAAAAAGTAAAGTCTCGAACAAGTCGAGTATGTAAGCCTGAGTGTACTGACGTACCTGCTCATCTGTAGGCTCACCCAGATGTTCGGTTGGCATGGCAGCAAATCGATTGCGCAATTCCTTCAAACCTATAGAATATCCAGACGTCGTGCAAACAACACTTCCATCGGTCGACTCTGATCTCTTCTTCTTTTTAAGCACCGCATCTGCACTCCCAACTCCAAGAAGCCGCTCCACTAATGCAAACGCATTTGTGTCTGCAAACCCAGTCACCGGAGCCCCCTCTATTGGCAATCCCCACAGACATGACACATCTTGCAGTGTGACCGTCATCTCTCCCACAGGAATATGGAAAGTGTGCATCTTTGGTCTCAACTGCTCAACAGAGGCCAGTGATGAGTCATTTGTCAATGTTTATATCATCCATTCGAGCTATCTGATACAAACCAAGGCTACACAAGAATGGGTCGCAACGCGAGTGGCGTGGAATCACAGACCGGTGGTGTCGAACATTCACCCCGGTGTAATCCTGTCATTGTTATACAATTTGATTAAAATAAAAAATCGTAATTCAAATATTTATATCTCTTCATTCAAAAATATGTGAATTTTGGATAGTAGATGATTCATTGAGTAACTTACCCTGTCAGATAACAGTGAGACCTTATGCTGTGCATGCGGCATCCATAATAAGTCGCTAAAATTCTCTGTTGCAGAATTACTCGGACCACAACTGCTTGACATCTTACATGCATAACATTTTAACCTTAAAATTAAAACAATCTAAATTTTCAATAATTTACATTTAAACCTAACTCATAACAGTTACATTTACATTTACATTGACATCCTACATCCAACATGTTTGACATCGGGTACAATTGCATAAAATTATACCTACCACATAAAATTAAATCCAATCGGATGCAATTTAACAAAATTAAACCTAATCGGATGCTAATTTACAAAATTAAACCTAACAATAACCTAACTAACCTAATTAACAAAATTAAACCTAATCGGATGCAATTTAACAAAATTAAACCAAATCTAATGCTAATCTACAAAATTAAACCTAACAATAACCTAATTACACCTAATTAACCTAATTAACAATAACAATAACCTAATTAACAAAATTAAACCTAATCAGATGCAATTCCACATAATTAAACCAAATCGAATGCTAATCTACAAAATTAAACCTAACTATAACCTAATTACACCTAATTAATAATAACAATAACCAAATTAACAAAATTAAACTTAATCGGATGCGATTTCACATAATTAAACCTAACAATAATCTTGACAACAAATCCAACCTTAAATTATTGTCAATTAACAAAGTTCTACAATATTAAAAAAAAATGACCTTTTAGGGTACTGTGGTGAGGGGTGAGGGTCAGCGGGAGTATAGCTGGACGCTATGGAGAAGAACGGCCAGAGGTCTTTTTTTTTCTTCCTCCGTCGGTCTCGCGTAGCTCTCTTTTTTTTTTTCCGCCGCTCTCTCTCTTCTTTTTTTGTTTTTCGGAAGGCTACGAACAGACAGAGAGGAAAAGAGGGGGGTTTACTTAGGCGTTCGAATAAAAATCCTGGCCGTCCTGGTTCCGAACGGCCCAAATTTTTTTTTATTTCTTTTCTACGTCTGGCCGTCATGGTTCCGAACGGCCAGGGTTTTATGCATTTTTGGCTGTCCTTGGCCGTCAAAGACCATTTATTTTTTTTTCCAACGCCTTCCTGGCCGTTCTCGTCCAGAACGGCCCGTGTTTTTCTTTTCGGTGATTAATGCGTTGTTAATCGGGACGTTATGCATGGACGTTACGGACTATAACGACTTTGTTATATTCCGAATTTCCACCAAATCGTTCTTCAATGTTGATATTAATTTATTTTATTTTCTATTAATAAAAATTTCGGAAAGATCACTTGTTAAAATTTGAAGGAGTAGATAATCGTATATTTCTTGGGAACATTACATCCATTGAGGTGTCAAACGCGGTGCTTTCGGTTTCTTAATAAATTTAAAGTTTTAATGCTTCTTGGTAGAGTCCCGTGTATACTAACTGTATATTCACAGTTTTTCTCATGTCAAGGCTATGAGCAATTATTTTGATGTAGCATTGGTAGTTGCCATAATGCTTTCAATTTAAATAAACTAGAGAAGCTTTTATATTTTTATTTTGTTCTCACGTTTCTTAGTCAAATAGGACATAATTGTAAATATAAAAAAATGTTGGACTTGCAAGTTGTTTTAATCATGTTATGTCATGCCCCAATAGTCTAATCTGCTTCTCTGTCTTTGGTTATGTTAATCGGATAGCTCTTTTATTCTTGCTTGTTTCCTCTCATTTAAAATTAAAAATGTACTTGGTATGGGTAAGATGCAATAAAATACTTAACAGGTATACAATTATTTTGAGCTTCTCTATGCAGAAATTCTTGCTTAACTAATCAGGTTGATTTGGTTGTACATAATTTGAGCCTAAAGCTTGTTGAAAAAAATTCATTTGTTGTAATCATTACTGGATACAAGTGCCATTTTAAAATATAATTTTTTTTCCTAATCCAAAACTAATTCTAGCATATAAAGTATTCTTATGTACGTTCCAATACTACTCAAATATTTTCTTACTAATTAATTGTATCCCAATAACACATTAACTGGCACTCTAATCCGTACTAGAAATAAACAAAAAACGCTGCACTGGTGCCAGAGGTATAATTTTTAAATCATTTTAAAAATAGCAAAGAAAAAAGCAAAACGAGAATCTTTGTGTATAATTATTTACTATTATTTTAATTGTAATTTGTCAACTGTATATGTAATCAAAGAAATTTATAGATGGAGACTTGTCAACGAACATGGCATTTTGTAAGAAATACCAGTATAGGGCTATTACACTATTGTAAAAAGTGACTATCCGCGAGGGTATACCGATAAAAAAGTATTTTTTTTATTAGCGACGGGAGTATCCGCGAGGATATACCGACAGTATCCCTCGCAGCATTGTCAGCAAATCGCCAAAAAATTGGAAATAACATCTTAAATTCTTTAATTTAATGGAACCTTAATCCTAAAACAATCTTTTATGAAATATGATAACAAAATTTGAATTATGGAAGCATCGTTTGACAACCCGTATATTCAGGTGAAATTTTCTAACACCTGTCACAAAAAAAAAAAAAGAGGATAGAAAAGTGCTGGTGTCAATTACGTGTCAATCCGGACACGGAATTGCTAATCTCATGCATGCATTCTAATTCAAATTTTGTCACGATATTTTCTAAAGAATTAATTTCTGATTAAAATAATAAGGCATATTTTTGTGAAGAGCCATGTAGATCCCATACTTAATTAATCCGGGCATGATATATATGCCACAAAATTTGCTACACGTAGGTGCTGCATAGAATCCAAGCTTGAATTTCGTAAATCATGCGCTCGGAACGTTATAATTAATTGCATTTTTTTAATCATCTAGTGGTTGTTCACTTTCACATCCACATGTAGTATAAAATATCAAGTCAAACCATCCAATTCATACACAAGCCATGTATACATATATACTCGAATTATTAAATTATATGGATTGATCAATACGTGGTAATGTGTGCCAAAACCGTGCCGTTGCATCTACTCTATTCAATTTTTGTGCATTTCAAACTTTTTTTACAGCGTTCAGACTTAAAACATACTCGACCTCTGACACTTCTCCGGACCAAAAACAAGGGAAGATATGAAGGAACAAACTTTATTTATTGCATGATTTTATAAGGAATATATTTTTGAAACATGGGTGCGAATTTTTTTTTACTTTTGTATCATGAGATTGCATGCAGCAGTGCATATTTTGACGGCAGCATTTTTGTACTATTCAATGAAGGAATACAAAAACCACCAACAATTACTGTTTAGCAAGAATGGAGACAATGACCTCATGATTTGTACACAATCATGCATTTAATTGAAGTCGGTGTGAAGCATCTCTCTTCATAAGTAGGATTAAACAAAACAAGGTTAAATTGCTTTCAACTTAATTTCTTTCGTTTCTTCTTTCACTCTTTAATTCAACTTCAAGGCATAAATATAACACTTTCCTCAAAACTGACTAAACACCAAAAGTTTAGAAACAATACATACATACAACGCATGAACAATATAATCTCACACTCAAAGTACAATAATTATTTTCTGATATTCCCATATTTTGGATATATATCCTTTTAAACTTACAGAAAGAATAGGATTCTAATTGCATCAACTACCCTGGTAAGAGAAGCACTCACCAAATCAGTTGCTTCCTTCGTATATAGAAGCGTAATCGTTTAATGGTGTAACGGGTTCGGACCTGTCGGTACCAATCTCTTTTGCTCACCGTATCGCGGGTCAATCTCATCACCTGGGTCCGGTCTTGGTTTTGGCCTGTAACCCGGCAAAACCGGTGCATTTACAGGTTGATGATGATGATGGTGGTGGTGGTGATGGTGCTGATGGTGTTTGCTTTGCGGCAGTTCTGTTGTAGATGTTAACAATCTGCGGGAAGATAAGCTGGAGTTTGTATCCCTATGGTGATCATGAAGAGAAAGAAAGAGAAGTGCAAGTGAAAGAAGGAGAGAGACAGTTACAATGGCACTAGAGCTCCTCAAGGCCATGGTGGGGGAGAGGAGAGAGAATTGGGGTATGAGAAGGGATTCATGGGGTAGTGGTATGAGATCTAGATAGAGAAAGAGAGGAGGGAAGAAGAGAGATAGAGTGGGATAGAGGGTTTGACAGCTTGAGATTAGTAGACCAAGAAAAGAAAATATTTATGACGAGAAGGCTTTGAAAATGGACGGTGACACTTGCTTAGATGGGACTCCATGTGTTAAGTCTCTCTGCGTTTATAGTTTGCTGAATTTATCAATTTACCCACCCAAAGTTCAATTCTTTTTTCTAGAAGAAAATTTTAGGATTTTTTTTTTTCGCAACAAAACATAGTATCCTTTACTTAGCATACGTAAATTCTCCATTATATATGTATTTCATTTAACATAAATTTTATGCATTTTTTAAACCTGTCTCTAGGCATAACATATCACATTGTTATATTTTTTTTTGTTTGCCCTCTAATAATTAACTTGAAAAAAATCTGACATGATATTTACCATTGACCATTGTTATAATTTGCTCAATAATATAAGAATTTATCTTGAAAATTGTAATTTACTTTGTGACATGCATGCTGAGTAGAGCCGGAGAAGTTAGGATTTTCAACTTGCATAGGAAATTGCTGGCAGCCTGGCATGCAATAGTTTTCAATCGATGCATACAAAATTGCATAGAAATTTGTTTTTTTATAAACAAAAAGGAAAGGATAATAAAAGATTATAACCTAACTTAATTAATTAGATCAAACGGACATAGTAAATATTAATTATGTCTACTGATATCACTACAGAGAGAAAGGTGGATTTCCTGTTCCATTAAAAAGCTGATTAATTTTCTGAGTCGAAATAAGACTAAGAAATTACATAAAAACTTGTCAAATTTTACCTATAGAAAGCCTGATATATGAATCCTTTAGACTCGAGGTTCTAATTAGCATTAACCATGAATTTTGTGTCATTAAGCGGCCAAAGCTACAAAATTGCCATACTTTTAAGCTAATTTTTCAAGTTATGTAATAATTCAAAATACATTATGAATTATTAGTTACACATTTTGAAACACATAAAAAGCATATAATGTTTTCAATTTTACCATTATAAAAGTAGTCTCTAATCTTAAGTTTTAAAAAACATCTAACAAAATTTAATGACGATGTATAATTTAACGGTTTAATCGGTTTAGTTACTGTTTTATTGTCATTTAAAGGCAATATGTCATTAGAGAACTTTGACGCCATGGTGTAAAAAAACTGTTCAATCAGTTTAATTTAATTACATTTTTTAATCTTGCTAATATGTAAACCATACTTGCAAATAATTAGTAGAAACTAAATGTTCACATAGAACATCTTAAAAATTAAACAGGTACTATTATCGTTAAAACAATAAAATGCCTTCAAATTAGGGCTGGGCAAAATAGCTCGAACTCGCAACTCGCTCATTTATAGCTCGCTTTAACTCGCTCATTTACAACTCGAGTTAGTTCCAACTCGAGTTGGCTGACTCGTTTAATAAATGAGCTGAGTTTGAGCTGACCCCAACTCGCTCATTTATAACTCGAGTTACATAAAGTTACACAGTTTGGACACAAAAAATCTCAGAATAACCAAAACCAAACCCAAACTCAGCTCAAACTCGTTTAAAACTTGTGTTGTATTGATTTAACTGGTTAAATGAGTTTATAAACGAGTTGTGAGCCAACTCGAGTTGATAATGAGTTGAGTTCGAGTTGGCTCTACAGCTCGTTATTACCATCCCAACTCGAGTTGGCTCGCTCGTTTATTTAATGAGCTGAGTTTGAGTTAGGGGTAACTCGCTCAAACTCAGCTCATTTACAGCCCTACTTCAAATTAAAGACATACTAGTGCGGTTCAAATACTAAAAATACTTTCTTGATAAATTTAGCGAGAGAAAAATTGTGTAATTTTTAATGCTATATGGGCGTAATATCAGTATTAACAATCTAAATACCAAAATCCGCAAAATTTGAGCAATTTAAAGCATTTTAAGATGTCTAAGTAAATACAGAACTTTTAAAGGTGTATCTGGTCAATAAACAAATTATGATTTTCTTTACAAGTTTTGAGTCTTTTGGGGCGGTTTTCATGCAAGAAAAAACACGGGAGGCAGAGTTCCGCATTGGTGGAGAGCAATAGGAGTACTTGTTTCTTGTGAGAAAAACTAACTTCACGGTCAAGAAAGAAAGGCGCATTAATTCGAAAAAAGAAAGAAAAGTGCATTCCAAATGTCAAAGCAAAATAGAGAGATGAATTGAAACGGTGGAAATCAACTGTCCTTTCTGCATTGTCATAATTTTTGTTTTAAAATAAATATATTTTTAATTATTAAATATGCTTTGAACTGGTCAATCTCACTCATAGAGAGATGAATTGTCAAGGAACAATTAATCAAATGGAACTACCCTACTTAATAGGCAATTGGAATTGTTTTTAGCTAGAGGGAATTAATTAATAAATATCTTGGAAGCTCTCGTAATTGGTGTTATCTGCTTAGAGAAGCAACAAATAATTAGACAAATAAACAAAGTGCATGTTAAGACAATGTGACTTCAGAGTGGAAGAATTGCTTTGGGGGGAATAAGAATTTGGATTAAGAAAATGAGGAGAGAATAAGATAATGAGTGGGAATAGCTGGATAGTTCGTACTATGGATGGCATTGGCATGGAATGCTTGCTACATCAGAAGCAGAGAAAAAAAGACAAGAAAGTCAACAGTTGATTTATTCACGTAGGCAAACATTGACAATATTTAATATGGGCTTCAATAAAAAACCTAGAACAAGTAAATTCACCGACAGTTGATTTCTTATCAAAAGCAGGCAAGTGACTTACACCTGTTATTGTGTTATCATTTGCATCTGGTTACATTTGTCTTTTGCAAAGTGTACCTTTTTTCTCATGCTTGTGAGTTGTGACTATGACAGTTTCTATGAAATATACTTGAGAGAAACATTTTAGGATACTTAGACTATAATGAGCTATTTAAAACAATGTAAATACGACAAAAACTATAATCAACTATTAGAAAGAATGTAAATAAGACATGAAACCCAACATCTTTTGATATAACCGTTGTTTTGAAGTGCTCCTGAAGTACTATTGTTGACTTTGGATCGATGAAAAACTATTTGTCACTTTAACAGCATTAAATGAATCTGCTTGAACAGCTAAATACCAAATTTCTTATCTTACCACCGACAAATTTATTGCTTCACTTCTGCGAAAAGACAAGTTTTCTTATCACGCTCTCAAGCTTCAGTTGACATCAAATTGAAAAGAAAACAGTTCTTCTGGTACAAATCTGAATCATCTTTTGAAGAATAAACAAATGTATCCAGACAAGTTTTCTTATCACGCTCCCAAATAATGCCTTGTATAGTTAGTTCCCCATAAATTGCATAAATAGGTCAAATCTGAATCATCTTTTGAAGAATAAACGATCACAAGTCAGAAAATGGGAAAAAAAGAACAACTCGCATACTGAATTTATGCTAAGACCAAGTACACTACCTAACAATCGGCAAAATCAATTGTACTCAACAAGGTCAACAAACAACGACATAAAGAAAGCAAAAATGACATTTCATAATCCAAGTACTAAATTTTATTACCAAAGATAAACACAACCCATCTTAAACCCAGCTCCACATTGCACCTTGTCTAGACAAATCTAACTCTCACACAATAAACATATGTACAAACAGTAACCAAGAAAACCATATCAGGTAATCATGTTCGACACTCACAAGATAATATCAGGATAGAAAGAAATATGTAACCTAAATGCAAAATTTACGTCGATCAAACAATTGACCTTTGCTTCCCGGCACTAACAGACCGTTGACCAGTTTGCCATGAGGATGGTTTAACTTGACCTGCCAACACAGCAGAGGCTGCAGTGACACTGATTTTTCTCCTCTTGGCCAACAGTTCTGCTGCCCGACTGGAGGATGCAGTTCCAGAAGATTCTGGAAAAATGGAGGAAGCCTTTATGGCAGCCCTTCTGTCCCTTAAGTTCTTCTCAAATTTCGACGGGAATTTTACTGCAGCTGCAGTGGCAGTGTCTTCTTTTGATGGAGGTAAAAGACGCACTCCCAGCCCCATTTTTCTCGCAGCATCTTTTTCTTCAGAAACACGCTTTTTTTGGCTCTAGAACAGAAAAAAAAAATGTGGATTACAATCTACAGATAAAATTGTATTAATAAAGAGGGAAATTTACACCAGATATACCTCAACCATGCACTCTTACATGAATGCCTCAGCTTTAACAATGCTTTTTTTTTCTTTTTTATATAAGAAAAAAACAGGTCCTTACTTCTTTCAGTCCTACACAAAATCAACATTTTTTAACAATACACATTTTGCAAGGGTTTAAGAAAAATAGAATTCCCAACCCTTGCAATATTTGAATGACTGATAAGACAATAGTTAAAGGGTCTCTGGTGCACTTTTCCCAAAAGGATAAAGAAAAAAGTTGGGATAAAGTTTCATTTGGTAACCCTTAGGCGGTCACGAAGAGCTCTATTCAGTGAGTAGTCATTTGCATGGCGGCTATCAGACACCTTTTGTAGCCGCACCAGCACCGGCTCAGCTTCTTTCTTCTTGCGCAGGTCTTCTTCTCCATGCTCCAGTCGATAAAAAGGATCAGATAGCTTTCCTCTCTCTACAGATAATAAAACTTTTAATTAATATGAAACTCTTGATTACTAAGAGGTTGGCTAATATCAAAACGTTTGTTCCTAGACCGTGGAACAAACGCTTCGTTTTTTAAATTTTCAAAGTCCAAACAGTCGATCCACACTGTTCAACATTCAATCTATAATAGAATGTGCTTGGAGACCAAATTTTATATTTTTTGAAACTTTTTTACTATTTATTAAGTTAGTTTTAAAATTGCTGTTTTCAATGATTCATAAATTTTTCACTGTTCATTAAAATCAGCGATTTTAAAACTGACTTAATAAATGGTAAAAAAAATCCAAAAAATGTAAAATTTGGTCTACAAGCACATTTTAATATAGTAATCACATCTAACGGTTTGGATTGACTGTTTGAACTTTGAAAATCGGAAAACCAATTAGTTGCACCATGGCTCCGGAACAAACGTTTTGATATTAGCCAACCTCTGATTACTAATTACTACTTGAATTATGGTAGTTATTATAAACAATGATGCAAGCAATGAAAATAGCATCCATAATCTTAACCTCCACAAATTCTTCAAAGTATGTAAACAAGTTCCTAACATAGGAATTCAAGCATTTTCAAGTTGCCTTTTGCTTTTTTGGGAAGAAACTAATTGCTACCCACCATATTATGGGGACAAAATGAGACACATAATTCTGAGATCTTATTAGGAACATACGTGAAATTTTGCAGAAAGTTATTTAAAAACTACCTTCATCGGCAGGAAGTTCAAATGTCTCTGCATCCTCTACATCATAATCCTCCGTTTTACGCTGAGCACCGCTTATTATGACATACTCAGTATTTTTGGGGTCAGTTTGTATGACGATCTCATGCTTACAGCATGCCGCCTTCATCGTGAAGCTCCATATCTACCACCAAATCAAATGCAGAAATATAGTTTACCCACACAAAACAATTTCAATTTTAAACAAGGCTTCATATAACATTGCATTTGCAGAAGTACCCACAGTTCTTACCTTGCAACTAGTATTCTAACAATCTTCACTACTGACGGATTGACTAAAATCAGCCAGAAAGGCAAGAGAGTTAAGCAAGAGAGAGAGAGAGGGGAAAAGGGTTCTCTCACTAACGCCATCTTAGGCCAGCCTAACTATTCTGTCTTCGGCGTCTTAAGTGAGCCCTAAACCCTTTATTTAGCGGGTTAGGCCTCAACCAAACATGGTGTAAATGTTTGATGTGTAGAATGATTTTGGGCAATAATAGACATATTCCAACTTATTTTGATACTAATGGTGTTTTACTGGCAATACCCTAAAAGCTGTTGGATGCTAATTGCAAGGAATCTGATTTGAAACGAACCAATTTTGAGGAAATTCTAAACTAAAATTTAAGTAGAAAGTTGAAATGATTTATGAAATCCCATGACAGGCCACTGTTACATATTACCTCCTCCAGACAGCTGCTTATGTGCTACTAGCGGCTATCTCAGGGTTAATTATAAAAAATATAGCGTTTGCTTTGTATCTTTCTCAGGGACATTTTACATAATCTAAGTCAATTGTCAAATTTCTTAATGCCCTTGAAGAGACAAAAAAGCATGCATTTCATTGTAAATATTAAGCATCTGTTAACTGCTTCAGAAATCTGTTAATTTGAGAGTAATTTGCATATAAAAACTTTGGATATAAGATCATGAGATAATGAAAATGCACCTTTGTAGAATAGTAGTTCCCAACTTGCTTTTTCTCAGCATTAAACCTAACTCCCTTGGCAATCATAGAATTGCACCCACCGCACCAAATATTGAAAGGCATTTCGAATCTAAAATTAAAAGTAAGATTCAGAACCTATTTGCAGGAACACTGGCACAAATATGCACATGTACGAAGATAAAAGCTAATTTGCAAGTGCTAGAAGTTTACCTTATTATCAGGATCCCTTGGTCTAGTTTCCTTGCTCTCTCCCTCAAAGCATGTTGCCCATGAAATTTGTTGAGTGAACCCTGTATAACAGTTAGAATAATTAATACATAATAAGATCAAAAGTATTGCAAAATACTGAACAAAGATATGATACTAACTAGAGTAATAATAATCATACCTTTTTGGGGGACCATTCTGGCGGGTAATAGAAATTATCTGCTCTTGCAGCGGCTAGTGAAGACTGCAAAATTGCAAAAGAGAACAAATTAGGAATTGCACAAAATTTAATATTGCGGATGAATATGCAATTTTCTTCCAAATATAAATATCCAAAGCAAGCACTATCTGTTGACAGTTTTACACAAAGTTACTGACAACAAAAATTATTAGTATACAAGCTCCCACACTAAATTGGTACTGTTCTGTCTGAATATCGACCCCCACCCCCAAAAAAAAAATTAATAAAAAAGACCACGAATTATGCCAGATTTTCATCTTAATCTAACTCAATCTCCCACAAAGAAAGAATTAAAGCTCTCAAGTATAAGAAAAGGAAGGTCCAAATCAGCAATTAACGCGGACACAATTCATCTTCGATCAACAGCATATCAACAGAAATTTCAATTAGGGTTTCCAAGGCATCTAAAGAGAAAAGTAATCAAGCTGTCACAATAAACAGGTAAAAATTTGTGAATGGAAATCTCGCGTACCATTGTGGATCGTGAGAAATAGTCTTAGAGAGAAACGCGAATCCGAAGCTCGCCAAAATTGGGGAAGAAGAAGAAGCTTTCGTTTCTCACGCGCAAATTAATGTTCAAGGCGTAACGGATTCACCGACTTGGGAACTCCAACCGGACACGAAAGGTCTGAATTATGGAATCCATATCCTCTGCATTAACGTAACTTTTGAGTTTAGGAGTCTCCACCGTCGGATGAATTTTACGGTTCAGATTTAATTGGTCCCGACTCAAGACTCTGACCACAATAATTGCGGGTCCGGATCCCCTAAAGTAACCCAACTTTTGGGTTTTCGATCGGGACCGTCCGATTCGATTCTGTCGCTCGAGATCGTCTCGGGATTCGAATTCGTTGTCGGAATGTGTGCGCTCACTTCGAGATGGATGATCTCAGATCCGAATCGGACGGTCCCGATTTAAAACCCAAAAATTGGGTTACTTCACTAGATCCGAATCGAATAATTGCGTCGCTCCCAGCTTCCCTTCTCTCCATTCCACTCAAAAAGAACAAAAAAAGAAAGAGACGAAACCTTTGCAAAAAACGTAAGTTTCTGTCTATCCCGCTAAATCTCTCCGTCTCGCCAAATCTCCATTCTGTTAGATCGAAGCTTCCCTTTTCTCCATCCTGCCAAATCTCTCTCGACCATAACAACAATGGATTTAGGGACAACGAGGTAAGCTTGGAGAAGTTGTTGCTGGTCCCAGCTTTAGCGATCGGTGCTCACAGGATCCAATTGGAGCAATTTCGGGTAACTAAATAAACTTGATTGTTTCTAGTTTTTGTGATGCTTGATTGTGAGTGCTTGGGCTGAGCCTTTGAACTACTCATTTCAAATTTTATAGAACTGAGAAGGACAATTTGGTTTGTTGTTTGAGCTATCTAGACAATAATTAAAGATCATGTCGATGGGAGACAGTGCATCCAGAACCAACAACCCGTCCAGAAGAATTTGAACTTTTGAATTGCCACATTCAGAATTTGAGATGCAAATTAGTCAGCTGGTATGTTTCCTTTTATTGTCATTACCTTTTGGGATGCAAATTAAGCTTTGTTGAATGAAAATTATTAAATTGAATGCAAATTAGTAAATTACAGTTTATCCTTTGCAAATTAAAGCTTACCCCTTTTATGCAAATGTATGAAAGGGTAATATTCAATTATATTGTAAATAGTTGCACATTTGGCATTGACCCTTTTAGATGCAAATTACATCTTATCTTGTCTTTATTCTTTTAGGCATAACCTTATTGGGAACGATATGTCTATCCATCTTCTAGCAATATTATGAAGGACTTGAATGAATGAAGATGACATAGTTAATGACAAGAAACTTTTTGATAGATAGTTAATGACAAGATGACATAGTTAATCTGACCATGAAACTTTTGTATTTAGCTAGTTAATGACAAGAAAAAGTAATATTTACTTGTGTTTTGATAGATAGAGCTATCTATTTTTTGTTGTTGAACTCAGATTGCCCTCTTTTGAACATATGCCGATGGGCTTTAGTTATATGTAAATTACAAGTCAATGTTATCACTGTTTTCTAGTTATCAATGTGCTGCGGTTGTTGTTTAAAATATATATATATTTCTGTTTTTGGGGGATCTGTTAACCTATTTTCAAGCACTGTAGTAAGTGGGTTTGTAATAGACTAGTGAAGGTTACCAGTAGAATATGCACCAGGTGGTTACTGTAGAAATGTTCGTTAGTACAGATTTGAGATTGTAGAGACAGAGCAGGTACATCCAGCATGTACTGGTAAACTACGCGGGAAAATTGAATCAGGCTCTCAGGAGATAAATGTTGGCAGTAGAATTGGAAATGTTACGCTAGGAACCTTCAAATTTCCAATTTTACAAATTAGAGGAGCTGGTGGTTAAGTTCCTTCCTTTTAATTTGCTAGGCTGTAATGTAATTTTCTTTTCATTTGTAGCTTGTATTTCATGACAATGTAACACTTTAGACTATTTTAATTAACGCATCATGCCTATGGGTTGTTTCTAAAATAAATATGTTATTGTGCTTTTTAGGTGACACCCTTGTTATTTGAAGTAAAAGTTGATTAATATTTAAAAATTTTAAATCAGAAAGGGTCTTGGTTATGTTGACTGGTACTAGACTAATACCAAAACAATGTTCAACTTTGTTTCTTTTCTTTGGTTCTTAGTACATGGAGTTGTATGATTTAGATAGGAAAATCTCATCTGGTACTAGACAAACTTGCATTTACAATAATATTTCTCTTTGTAATAATTTATACACTAATCATGCTCTCAAGATGTACATAGCAGAATATCAGTTCAACACTCTCATTTAGAAAAAAAAAACAAAAAGAATGAATGGATCAAGGCATATCAACCAATGCATTTTACTTGTTGTACCTATGCACTATTTTTACTTGTTTTCATAAATCACAGAATTATAAACCCAACTTCTCTTCATAAAAATCACATAATTATAAATTGACAGGAGTTGTAAATTGTACCGGTAGTGGTAATGTACCAGTGGTGGTACCGTACCAGCAGTGGTGTTGAGTTTGACAATCGTACCAGCAGTACTGTTGCGCATAATGGATGTAACAACCCCGATCGTAATACAACCACAGAGTGCTATAATTGAACAACAACAAGCTATTCGAATCGAATTTCACTAATTTTATAAAACTGGATACAAAAATGGCGAAATAGCCAAGTTTAGATGGAACTCATACAATTACTCAATAATTCGCTCCATTGACTTCACAGTTACATTCTTTATTTATACACAATGCTAACCCAACAAGAACAACTAAATTTGATTGACTATATCTCTTTTTGTTCACTAACGTCGTGCCAACTCCGCGGACAGATCACCAACAGACTGCACGAGCTGATCAAACCAAGAGGGCATTATGACACCATCTGCATTGTGAAATAACAAAAATTGTAAGTAAGGTGCTTAACTTAAGGATTGAATTAGGAGTTTAACCTAGTGCATTTGATGACTATATAAAATGTCAAGTGTTGAGTTTGCATATTATTGCGAGCTACCATATCAGGTATGGGTACAAAGGCCTAATTAGCATATCAGCATGACAATAAAATCACTATATATGCATCGCAATCATGATAAGTATAAAAAGAAACAAAATTAACAAATCAGTCAAATTGCCTCTGGCACGATTCGATTAAGGAATGTTTTTGTGTCAGTCTGAACATCTGAGTTATAGTTCTCATTTATTGTCAGAGAAGCACTTGTGTGTTGCACTGAGTTACATTTGATAAAAATAAAGTGAAAATATAGTGTTATAATTTCTATCACCACTTTAATTATAAATAAAATTATAATCCATAGTTTTTTTTAATAAAATTATACACAAACTCCCATTTCTAGTATCAAAGTCGGGGGACCAAAATTGCTACTCACAGTGAAGCGTCACAAATGAGTATTGTAATTACAATGCTCACAGTTTCTTCTGATAAAAAAAAACTTCGCTGAGGAGGAGCTTGGGACCAAAAGAGGGGTTCAATCCAAGCACTCACAATCAATCATAAAAAAAAAAATAGAAACAATGAAGTTTATTTAATTATCCGAAATTACTCCAAATGAGTATTGTGAGCACCGATCGACAAAGTTGGGACCGGCGACAACCTTCTCCGACCTTTCCTCCTGTCCAAGGTACGTAGCCTGTGTCCTCTCCTCCGGTAACTAACGCTTCCCCCAGATCGATTTTCGCTATCGTCGTGAGAGATTCGGCGGGATTAGGTAGGCAAGCTCCTAATTTTGTTTGGCATGCACAAGAGAAAACATTCAATTTTTGGGAAGGTCCTTGGTCTCTTTATTTTGTTCTTCTTGATGCGGAATGGAGAGAAGGGAAGCTGGGAGGGAGCAACACAATTATTGTGGTCAGAGTCTTCGCTCAGGACCAATTAAATCTGAACCGTGAAAATCATCCGACAGTGGAGACCCCTAAACTCAAAAGTTACGTTAATGCAGAGGATATGGATTCTAAATTATGCGTCCTGATTTATTTATATTGGGCTTAGACCGGGCTCAACCCATTTCGGTCCAATAAGCTTTATTTAGATGCCATCTCATATTTATCTTTCTTCTAACGTTGATGTGATCTCGTACTTTGTGGATAAAATTGGACGCTCCTAGATAGCTCAAACTTAATGGTGTATGGAATAACTAGGGTGTTCTTAAGTTGATTGAGTTCCTTTGTGAATTCAATTATAAAATTTATCGGGTTGATTTCAAACGACAAAATCAAACTGTTAAAATCTATTTATCTTACTAGTGATATGTTTACATGCAAAAATTTTAATTTTTCAAACTAATTTAATATAGAGTCAGGTGGTAAAAAAATGTCCAAAAAATGAATACATTAAAATTAATTTATAAACCTTCTAATTTTGACCACTTGACTTTACAATGAATTAATTTGAAAGTTTAAAATTTTTACATGTAGACACATCACTCGTAAGGTAGATGTGTTCAACGGTTTGGATTCATCGTTTGAAGCTAATCCAATAGATTTTAAAGTTGAGTTCACAAAAGAATTTGGTAAACTTAAGAACACCCTAGTTCTACTCAGGCTATATGTGTGTGTATATATAGAAGAGTAGAAGTGTTTTTAAGCTCACCAAGCTATTGAAATCGATTTACTTTTATGTCATATTTAGTGAGCTTAACTCCAAAATCTATATGATTCTCAAACAACGACTTTAAACAACGAAACCGATGTAAAGTGATGTATTGAATGATTAATTTATTAATTTTCAAATTTACTTAGTATAATTCAAGCCGTAAAAATTAAAAATGAACATATTAAAATTAACTTGTAAATTTATATTTTTATGCTTGATTTTATACTAAATTAATTCAAAAAATTATAAATTTGATATGCAAACGCATCACACGTGAAGAAGATCAGTTTCAATCATTTTGATTCATTATTTAAAGTCATTCCAATATATTTTGAACTTAAGTTCACCAAATAATGGGTAAGTTTAAGAACCCCCTAGTTATGCTCTATAATGATAGAAGATAGAAGACAAGTTCTGACGGCCCGGAAAATTTAATAATATTTTCGAAATTTATATTTGAACATATTTGTAAATTTGAACATACTTGAGATATAAGTTCCAAAAACTCAAAACTGGAAAGAAACAAAACATGTGACTGGCTTAGTCACCCGTCGCACTAATTTGTATTTTAACGAGAGGTTGAAGTATATAAATAATTTTAAAATTATAAAATATGAGAGCATTTTCATCTTAAGAAATTGAAATAAATTTCTAAATAACTGTGAACTACTATATAGAAATAAAAACATTTAAAATTTCTAAATTTTTATATTTTTGAAATTAATTCTATAGTTTCTATTAAGTCACATTAGATTAAAAATCATGTATTCTAAATAAAATTGTTAATTTGTATTTATGAGATGGCTTAGTCACCCGTGTCACTAATCTCGATCCGCCATTGCTAATCAAGCATCTCAATCCAAATTAAAATTTTGAACCGTTTACTATAAGATAGTTGAATCTATGAGTGAGGCTATGGTACTTTGCAATGCGCGGATCGTTCCGTGCATTGAATTCATATCTCCGTTTTCAAAGTTCAAATAGTCGATCTGAACCGCTTAACATTATTACCATATGAAAATATACTTGAGACCAAATTTTATATTTTTTGGAATTTTTTTACTATTTTTTAGACAATTAGAAAATCACTTGATCTAAAAATTATAAACCATCCGAAAGTAGTGATTTTCTACCTACCAAAAAAATAGTAAAAAGTTCCAAACAATATAAAATTCGGTATCCAAGTATATTTTCATATGATAATAATGTTGATCGGTTCAGATCGACTATTTGAACTTTGAAGACGGAAATATGAATCCAATGCACAGAACAATCCGCGCATTGCAAAGTACCATAGCCTCACTCTGAATCCATTTATAATTTGTTTCTCGATTTATTTAATTAAATGATGAATATTTGAATTATGATGACATATTTTATGAGATAATGGATTTTTGAGATTGAAATTGTTTTTTTAGTAAAGGAAATAAAAAAAAGAAAATAGAATTGTTTGGTAAGAGATTTGGACATACAGATAAATGGTTTACAAAAAACCTAAACTCAATTGTTATCGTGGATTAAATATGTAGTAATAATTTAGTATATTTGTGTGGATCGATACATTATTTTGAAATGTCGTTTATTTTTATTACATCAGTTCTATGTTGCATGGATACAGGTACGGATATTATCGGATACGATACGGATAGGCGATGCGGTAATTTTCAAAATTCCGGATACGATACGTCCATTATATATTATTTTTTATTATTTTAATTATATTATTAATTACTATATAAATTAAATATCAAAAATCTTGAATAAAATATTTTGTATAAGTTAAATATAATAGCTGTTGCATTGTAACAACAAAATTAAGGTAATGTAGTGGTTAGGCGATGTTGCATTAACCACAATTCTCAGGTTTGGGTCCCGCGGTTGGCACCAATTTTTGCTCAATTCAACGGTCTACGCGCGGTTCACAGCTCACAGTGCACCAAAAGTGAGAACAGTCGGGTCCACGCGCGACTCACAGGTGAAATCTAAAGCGTTGTTGGCGTATTGACTCCGTATCCGAACGGAGAGGGGCCATATCGTATCCGAACGGAGAGGGGCCGTATCCGTATCCGTATCCGTATCCGTATCCGTATCCGTATCCGTATCCGATACGCATCCGATACGGGACCGTATCGGGTGCGTATCCGTATCCGATATGCATCCGATACGGGTATAGGACCCTAAGTGGAGTATCGAGGTAACGTACATCAAGTTATAGATAAGCATATACTTAAATAAATAAAGATACAGATAATCGTTTTATTTATGAGTTAATGCCAAACTTCTCAATGGAATCAAAAAATTTAAGAATAATTATACTATTTCTTTGTCTCCAATCTCCTAAAAATCCTCCAAACTAACTAAATTCAAATATGAAATTCTCCAAACTCTAACTGTGTTATCAATTTTTTAAAGATCACCGGTGAATTTTACAAATTACAAATATTGATACTTATGTGTGTACTTATATATAACATATCAAGTCTTTCTAAAAAAACTAGACATATTAATTTTTTTATTTTTTCTCTCTCATCATCCACCCATCTTTTACACATTTGAAAATCCTACAGTGCACTAATTGTCTTAAAACGTTCCTAATTTTTATGCTCTTTTACAAAATTATCAATTCACGAATTATGGTGTGATTCTAATTCTGGACTATGTAACATTTACAGAGATAGAGATTTTCAACATGGGCTGTCTTAACAGAAATATTTCATATCTTCATTATTACACACTGTCCGTCATGGTAGAAGCATAAACTAAACACCAGTCACATAAATATATTGGTACGATTTGGTATATAAAAAGAGAGTACTGGCAATGCAAAATCATATTCTCTTCGATCATAAGGCTATATTTGTGCTACACTAAATCAACAAGATCTAAATAATAATTATACTATCTGCGACATCGTGAAAATAACCTTACTCGAACGAGAGACGAGGCTAATTTTCCTTTTGACCAAGAGAGAGAGCACTAGAGCAGAGATAGAGGATGAGCAGGGAGGAAAAAGAAAAAGAAAAAAAAAAATCCATGCGTCAACGTGCCTTTTCGGGTTTCGGCGCTAATATTTCAAAGAAATCAGGCAACTCAAACAACCCAACAAATCAAACTACTACACAAAAAAGTCCAAAGTCGGTAGCTTTACATAAAGTACTGCTATAAGCCCTTTATAACAAAACAGGCGCATAGAGGCTACACGAATGCACACAAGACCAATACTGAGGAAGCTGCACAAAATCTCTATCGACCTCTCTTACTCTTTATAATCTCTATATTCTATCTCTCTAAAAATGTGAATTTTTCTCGCAGAACAAATGAAACAAGAGAAAAGCAACGAAGAAATCAAGTATGAACAGTCCCCAAGGTGATAAGAGCCTTTTTCTGACATTTAATGGCAAAACCTGTACCAGGTTCGATTTTTTTCATCCTTGGGACTGCATTCGCCAAACAGGTTAAACTCTCAAAATGCGCACTAGTTTGTATACCTGATAATAAATAAATAAAATGTTGCATTATCAAAATAGAAACTTATATTATTTGGAAATCCAACACCTTATTTATTATAATAGCCAACCTGAGCACTTCTAGAAGGCAGAGTCACCTCTAAAGAATGACGGTAACCATCAGCCCTGAAAAATAAGAATTGAATGTTTTATAACAGCATTATGTAAGTTCTGATGTGACAGTTCCAAAAGCAGAATGTCACAGGGGCATATATGAAATTTCCATAATCCAAAGGTTAAAACCATGAAACTATTCTAGCGAAGAGAACAACCTTTTATCACGGGTTCTTTGGATATACTTATCACTTCCAATCTTACCATGTCCCCCGTATCTTATTTCATCAGAGTTCAAAAAAAGCTGTCATAAACAAAAAAAAAAAAACCTATTAAAGAAAGGGAAAATAACATAAGAGAACTCAGTCATGCCAACTAAATCTACATAATACAAAGTCACAAAAATCACCAAACCTACAACGATTAATTCAAATTTCATTTCACAAAAAAAAAAAAAAAAAAAAAAAAACAGATATAAAGGGTCTGGTTCTTTTAATGTACAAGGCATTTCATATTTGCAGGTTATGAATAACAATAAGAGGTTTCGGTAAGGCACTCACTGTGTTATCCAATATGGATTAAAAAAAACCATCCTTGGTTATGAATATTCAATTCAAAATTATCATAGAGAACAGCAAGACAGAAGGAAAAGAAAATGAGAGCTTTTGGCATGCCTGGTATTCACCGGCTTCCTCTGCACCAATACAGTACGAGTCATGGGAATCTTCAGGATGAAAATTGAAGATAAACACAAGTGGCCCCCTAGTGTATGCTACAACCTGTCAAGTTAAAGATTATTAAAAAGCAAGTAATCCATGCCACACTTTGCCCAACCAAGGAAGATCTTGTACAGAACTGAAAGGTGTATAGGCATTCCACGTCATCTATTTATAAAACACTAAGGTTTCCTTGGGCAACTTCTATAAATTCACAGCATCTGCCTGTATTTGGCTATTTGCAATAAACACCACATTTGACATAGAATTTTAAAATGATATATAACACCTGATAAGTAATACTGGCCCTGACTTGGGGTCCAATATATTAAAATTTAGAAATGGGGAAGTGATCATCCAGTAACCTCTTTTTCTTTTATAATTGAAGTAATTTTTCTAACATACAGTTTGCAATCAGGTAAGTTTTGCCAAAAATATGTGTTTTCTGAATTTAAATACAGAAAACTTAATGGACATAGTTCCATTGTCTTTTGAGATATCTTTTTAGCACTAACAGAACTAGAATAAAAAATGCTTCTTGCTTTCATGCTGGTTATTATGCAAATCAGAACTAAAAATTTAGCTTGCTTGAATGTTTGTACCAAAATTTTCACATGATTGCAATTATCACCAAACTTTTTTACTAGCAAATTGCACCCATCTAACAAACACATAAGCTAGAAGCCTAGAACAGATGTGCAAATTACCCCTAACAACTTCATATACTCATCAAGGTTAGTCGACCAGAAAAGACAAGTTTATGTAAACTCCGAACCTAACATCTACATACATCTGTTTAGCTTGAATTAAATTTAATTTGTGCTTACTGGGATAAAATAAACACAATCAGGGGCAAAATTAAGAACCAAACATTTACTAAACTCCTAGCATGTGGTATGATTTATCTAAAAGAAAGTTCAACGAATGCAACTGCTTTTAGGAATAACAACCAGAAGCCTTATGGTTGCAAGAGACACTTATGCTGCTTCATATGGTCCTTACTAAATAATTTAATATGACGGGTGTTATATGAAATATGATAAACTATTGCGTGTGGTTTGCAAAATGCCAAAAACTACTGTTGCAAACAGAATTTTTTATCAGTCATAGATTGTACCATAGTTAAGTCGTTACAATGGTGAACATTTGGTGCAGTTCTCGCCAGTATGTTTTCATTTGCATCCATTCTCATCAAATCCTATTAAATAGAGGGTGATAATAATAAAATGTAAAATTAGTTCACAAAGACAGAAAAGTTGTTATGCATATACTTCCCACATAATTAGATCTGTAAACTTTTATATGTTTCGAAATGAAACGGGCCTTGCAGCCTTTTTATCAAAAAAAAAAAATATATATTTCCCACATAATACCAATTAGATGATCAAATTATTTGTTACCTTTTCAAAATTAAAGATGCACTTATGGAGTCCTTCATTTAGTAACTCCCACTGACGGCAGGCCAAGGCAAATGAGTGTTTATTGCTTGACATGGGAAATTCAACCCTCTTGATGTAAATATAAGAAAATTATGTCAAATTTGAGAAAGAAAAACATCACACGGAGATCAAGAAATGAGAAAAGTTAAAGCTGCCTCACTTTTGGGTGTGCAAATTCATTTCCCATAAAGTTGAGGTACGCACAGCAACTTGTGGTAAAAGTAATTAGCTTAATAATCTACATCAATGTAAAGTAACATTGTTAGAACAAAGGAGATGTAATGCAACTGAAGAAAAGAATAGGGGGGAATGATTGCAATAGAAGTTTGGATTTCACTAGTAATGAAGTATTTTATTTTTCTTTTGGGTTTCTTACATGGAACTTGGGTATGTACCTACATTTAAAGAATCTTGATACTTTTACATAACATTCACATACTTCCAAAGTAAAAAAGGCAGAAACAATAATCTACTAAAATAAGATAGTGAATCATACTTTGAGCAAGGAAGTGGCTCTAAAAGAGTTATCAGATGGATTCAAATCACCTCTTGAGTTGTTAAGAAGAATTTCAACAAAAGATTTGCCCCCAGATATAGACTGCAAATAAAGATGTATGCATTTGTGAAACAAGTTGGAGATAAGTTGGTGCAAATAGTTCTACTACAAGCATATGGATCCCAATATATAAGTGTGCGATAACATTTAAATACAAGGGAATCACCATATGGATCCCAATATATAAGTGTGCGATAACATTTACACACAAGCCAATCACCATATGGATCCCAATATATAGTTTTATATAATGCACAGAGAAAATATTTGTGAGAAGAATAATGCTACCTGAGCATGATTCTCGACATAGGAAATGCTATTACTTCTGCTTGTTTGGTTGTTAACCAGTAAACTCATAATCTACAAAAAGGAGTGGCAAATAGTTAAACAATGATTAGCAAATAAAGACTTATTACTGAACAACAACTTTGATTATATACCTTAGTTACACTCCATTCATTGTCAGGTGCATTTTCCAGATGCCACAACCACATATCAGGAATAGCAAGGTTAACCCAATAGTCGAAACCTAATCCACCTTTAGTTGTTGACTCGCATAATCCTGGATAATATGTGGCCTATGCAATAATACGAGAATAATTTTAGTATTATAAAATCGACATCAAAGTATAGACAAAACAACTTAGAGAGAGAGAGAGAGAACAGCTGACATCTTCAGCAATAGTAACTATGTCTGGATGAAGTTCATGAAGCATCTCATTTGCTAAGATTAGATATATCAAGGCATCCTTGTCAACATACTGGTTGCAATACCTATGTAAACGAAAATTAAACTTCAATAAGAGTAAACATTTCCCACTGAGAAGATTCATAACCAATTTTACAATTTCTTACTCCTCCAAGGAACCAGTAAAAGTAGAAAAGCCGTTATGGGTATACATCATGGATGCCAACGAGTGAAACCGGAAACCGTCTACCATGTACTCCGTCACCCACCTATAGGCATATTTTAGCACCCTCAATATCAAAGAAGAAAAGTAGAAAAAGGGCCGTCCACTCAATACTACAATAAAATCACTTGAAATTTAATAACTAATACATGCAAAGGAGAAGTTGAAGAATTACCACTTCAAGTTAGACAAAAGAAATTGCAACACATCTAAATCACCATGTTTAAATATCCTAGTGCCCCAGTGCTTGTGATGACCTCTCTTCCCTGTAATACAATATGAAAGAGATATTATTGTTATACAAAGGTACTGTTAAATGCCCCTACAAACACCAGGTATATGATGTACACGTGTGAACCAAGAAGCATGTCAGCTCTGCTGATTTTCTAGAATACCAAAATTGCTAACTTTTGCTTGTAGATACTATAATGTAAACATTATGATTGATGTTTTGTAGGGGTATCCATCATAATTCCCATGTTTTTTAGGGGCATGTATGATTATCTCTGGTTTTGAAGAGTCGCAGGGGATACTGGCAATTTTCAGGTGTAGACATAAAATTCTTCAATTTAACATACCTGTATGAAAGTAGCAATCATTTGACCCATCAAAGAGGGACAAACCTACTAATTCATCAGCTGAAGCATAGGAATGCACAATATCCATGAAAACCAGAATGCCCAGACCTGCCAGCAGGAGTGATAACAGACTACAGTTACAAATTTGAAAAACACAATTAAAGATCAAATTAATTTTTTGCCATTTGAATAAGATGGACGTTCTTAATTGCCAGCATCCACATAGTGATATTCATGAGAAACAGCATTACCATGAGCTTCATCGACCAATCTTTTGAAGTCGTCCGGGGTACCAAATCGACTGCTGACAGCAAAGTAATTTGTAACCTGAGAAAAAGGGAAATATATCTGTACTCTATACAAGAATAGTTTATAATCAAAATAATCAAAATGATTAAAAATATCAGCACAAAAGTCACACAAATATACTCACTTTGTACCCTACAGAAGAGTAGTCTTTATGCTCAACTACACCTATTAACTGAATGGCATTGTATCCAGCATCTTTTACATGCAGAAGTACCTAAAATAGGAAATATGATACTCATTTGTTAATCATATATAATTATTAACAATACAAGGAAGTAAAGGGAGGACTGCAACAACATATTTTGGTACTTCATTAGGAAGGCCAGAAACCAGAATTAATGACAGCAAAGAAAATATTTACGATTAATTTCATTTATGCCTCAGTACAACAGAATCCAAACATCAAATGGAACCTTAAAAAATGGGAAATATTTGTATGCCAATAAAAACATAGGAATAATTAAATAATATGTTGATTATGAAGTCAGCGAGGATTTTACTGATATGTTGCCAGTTTGCACAGGGTGCATATGTCACTGGTTTAATTTATCATCGAGTTTTATTTGGTACATCAAATACGGTACATAAAAAATATCATAGGTTTCTATTTACTTTATGATAATCAATTTTGCGGGGATTTCCTGATATGTTGACAGTTTGCACAGGGTGCATATCTGTAAATGAAATTGCCTGGAAGTGTTACAACCTTGGAAATAAATTCATTAAAAGAAGTAACTCGGGGCTCTGATCCGCTGACCCCAACATGACACTCATAAATTCTGAGGGAACTTTTTGGGACTTTGGGCCTAGTATGCCTCCATCTGTACATTTCCTCAGGAGGCGGTTCCCAGTGTACAGCACAAGACTGTTGCCCTTCTGGATCTGTCATCAAAGCATGACAATTATAGCTAACATTTATCAGAAATCACATGGAAAGTTTTCATAGGTGCACCTGGAAACATCAAGATACCATGCATAACCAGTAAAAAACAAGAAACATTTTGTGCACCCATAAAGCTTGCAAATATCTCCTATAACTTCACACCTTTCAATTTCTTCAAAGATACCTGATTAGCCTCCTTTGTTTCTCGTTATGGAGGGAAGAGCAAGTCAAATTTTGAGAATCGTTTGAGAAAGACAAAAGTACTAGAAATCTTTATATATAGGGGTACCAATGTGGATCTTCTCTATCTTTGAGGGTAACCAAAACACTATTCTATTCACAAGGGTCTAAATGATTTTTCATTCATCGGACGGAGTTGCACATGAAATTACCTCCGATGAATGAAAACGATACCATGAGATTACATAGAAGAAAAGAACATTTACCAGGAAGAACATAAGTAGCCCAAGCCGGGACCCGCTCGAGGGCCCCATCAGGTGTGTTGAAATAAACCCGATATCGGTCCCCATGACTTATTCCTGGCAAATATTTTTCCAGCCAGGCCTTCCTCCCCTTTCGCAACTCAACCCAGTATGCTATCGGTGGTTTCTTCATCTTAAATTTCTCCGCTGATACTGGATCACCCACTATTTGCAATATGTCAAGCTTCCCCCCTTTATCTATAACCTCATAATTGGGCTTCTTCTGCCCATCAGATTCCCCCTTTTGCTTCTCCTTCCATTCTTTGTACCTCTCCTCTGCAGGTTTTATTTCTTCTAATTCCTCCTCGGTCTCTGGCCCATTAGGGCCAAAAAACTGTTCGTACAACTTAGCAACCATTTCTAATCGAGCCTCCCGGGTCCAAACTTCACCCGGCTCCCAGTATTCATCATGTGATTTTTTCAATATTTCATCGAGTGTGATACCGCTGTCGCCTTTGTCATAGTCGTCAATGTAATTGTACTCTTGGAAGTAGTATTCGTCAGGTTCTTGGCCTTCTCTGAGAATATCTTCTAGAATTATGAACCAATAACCAAAATCATCGTGGCCGAAATGCCCCTCTCGGGCACTGGTCGCAGTTGGTGACCACTGGTTGAAGTCTCCAATCAGAGAGCAATATCTTGCACCTGAAAAAAAATAGACAATTATGTGCATTCCTTTTGAAACTTTTTTCTTTCTATTAAATAAAGGTGCATCATTTATTCATAGTAGTGTCAATTGAGAATTAACAAATTTGAGATATTTTTAGGGAAAAAAAATCGAAGGTATGCAGTTAAGCAAAAAATGAAAAACCTTCACACACAAAAAAAAAAAAAATCTAAACCGGCATGGAAAATAGCACACAGCCATTACCTGGGGCCCACTCCATGTAATCAACTCGGTGTTGACGATGTCTATGCATACCCATAAGCTCATAGCTGTCAAAGAAAGACAAAAATTCAGATGAGATGCTGCAAAATGCCTAGTAATAATTAAGATCACCATTACCGGGTAAAAAGTACAGTAGTGATCAACAGTACTCATAATGTAGCCAGAATGGGGACGTAGCATATGACACCTTTGGCATAATCTTTTTAGATGCTTCAATCAAAATTTTAATATGGATGCACACAATTAGCTCACATTGCATAAACAACCATGAATACTTCTTTCCGAATGGTCAGCATCACAATGAAGAATCAGAAGGGTCTTTATAGGCAATGAATTGTAAGATAAAAGATTGTAAGGAGTCAATGAAAGTGTACCCTGCAGAAGCCTCCTTCAAATCAATAAAACGAGAATACAGCTCAAACCGGCGGTCTTTGTATGCCTTATGTCTAAAAGAAAAGAAATAAAAAAATAATTTTATTGAATTATGACTCTTTTCTCATCAAAAAAAATTTCTACCCTTCTTATTAGGAATATAGGATGTACATACAATCTTTTAACCAAAAATTAAATTCAGAACCAAAATAGAGTTGTATGAGTCTGGCATAGAGAAAGATGCAAATTTGTTTTTAGTGAACAAAAGAAATTAAATCGAGCTTGGGGTTATATACTGGATAGTGTTGCAATGCCCTGTCCATTAATAACTGAGAATGAATAAGGCTCATCTTTAGTGCTAATAGAGTAAAAATATGTTAATTTCAATTAAAATACGAGTACAAGTTTATAACAACAGCAGCTCCAGCATTTTCTGAACAAGGATAATTCCTGATATAGAGGTTAGCTATTCAGCCTTAATCCAGCCAGTACCAGTAGCTTATTCATGTAAACAACTTAGCTGTTTTTCCAGCTTGCATCACGACATAACATATCTTACGCTTCTCTTAGTCAATATTCATGAATTAAGATAGGAAAAGATAGTACCTCTCACGGAGATATTGAGCGAAAGTACGGTCAGTAATTCCCATCTTGGAGAGAAACCCGACAGGGTCCACCTTATCAGACTCAGTTTTCTCACTCCGTCCTTGCGTGCCACGTGGAGACTTCGAGCGGGTTTTAGGGGATTGCTCCTCAGCCGAACAAGTGCACCTCCACTTCCATCTTCGTTTCAAGTGAGTCGGAGAAGTAGAGAAAGAGACGCCAGTGCGGCGCCATGGTTGAGATAGAGAGCAATTGAAACTGAGAGGGGTCGCGGTACTGCTAAGGTTCAAGCACTGAGGCATTGATTTTGGAGTGTGAGAGATAGAGGGGCAGGAGCCAGGAGGTGCTTGGAAGAATGCCATGGGTTGAGATTTAAGTGGGGTTTTGGGTGAGATGATAGCGAATTCGGATCCTTTTAACCGGGTTTGGACATTTGGAGTCTACGGGCATTATTGACTTAACAGAGCCCCAAATCTCCACGCAAGAAAGGGCTAAATCTTACTGTTCCACTTAATAACAAGCCCCCCGAAATTTTTTAGTTACCTCGTGAAAGTTCAAAATTCTGATTTACTACTGTTTTAGAGAAAATTTAAAATTTACTACGTGCGTAGATATTATTTTTGGTGGGTGTGCAGAATCTGCACACCAAAAGTCTGTTATTATTTGCAGACAAATAACTGAATAGAAGAAAAAAACACAAAAAATAGTAAATTTTGAATTTTCTCTAAAACAGTGGTAAGATCAGAATTATAAAAATTTAATGTGGTAACTAAAAAATTTTCAGTAACAAGCTTAAAAGCTAAAGACCAGCCCCGGCCCTGACCCAGGGTAGCCAGGGCGATGGCCCCGGACCCCAAAATCCAACAGGACCCCCTAAAAAAAAATTGTATATGTTAAAAACGACAAACAAAAGTCAACAATTTAATTAATAGGGCCAAAAATTAAACTCTATTTCTTCTCTGTGAAACGACAAACGAAGCAAGAAAAAAAATTAATAAACCTAATTCCGCCGGCTGCCGTTTCTTCTCTGTAAATCAACAAATGAGGGAAGAAATAAATTAAGAAACCTAGCTCTCCTCACGAGTCACGATCTCGTTTTGCGATAGTGAGTGCGAGGCGGAGACGGAAGCAGCGTTTGGTTAGGGCGAGACCGACGCATCGACGCAGCCTCTGGATTGGACTGCCGGCAGCGTAGCACTACGTCTGCCTCATTACCTAGGTTCTATCCTTCTATTACTTTGTTTTATTTTTAATTTAAAACAATGTTTCTTAAAAAACATATATCTGGTAGCGAAAAAAGAAACAGAAAAAGTTAGGGAGAAAAAAAACTAAAATCTCAAAAAGGTTCTATTCAAAAGCTTTGGTAGAAAATTAAATCACAAAATGAGTTTTTGGAAAACTAAGTTGAAAGTGAGGTGCATGAAGAACCAAGAAATATATCTGAAAACCAAAATGAGGTAAATGAAGATGAGGTAAATCAAGAAACAACAAATATGTCTGAAAATGAAAATGAGATAAATAAAGAAATAACAAATGTGCTTGAAAATGAGACCAGTGAAAATAATGAAGAAATTAATCATGTATCTGAGTGCTTAGATTCTTCGTTATCTATAAATATATATGATCCTAGAGTGTGGGATGGTTTAGATTCAAAACTGAGAGATTTGCTTGTTGATAATAGTTATATTAGAGATTATAATATTAATTTTTCTAAAGATAAATATAATAGGGGGTTCTCCACATACTATTTTGATAAAAAATTGTATATAAAAGGTTCAAATTTTCCTCCAACCTTGGGCCCCAAAATCTTCGGGACCGGCCCTGCTAAAAACACCAAAGTAACTCAAATTTTTAGTTTATATCCGGACCGTCCGATATGCTTTGTCATGAATATTAAAGAGATTTGTACATTCTATCTTGGATCAGATTGATCCGAATTCTAAGCAGATCAGAGATCTGGACTACAACAGAAGAGTAGTCCTCCAGACCTCTACTCCTCCGCCCGTAGTTTTTTTTTTTTAGTTCTGGTAATCCAAAAATTCAATCTTTTATAATAGATATGAGCGGTAGCTTTTTTTGTTGTCGATGCACTACTATAAACTATAGTTTTTCATCCTTTTTACATAAAATTCGAAAATAAATGACGATATTATAGTCAATTTTTTAATCATAGTATTAAAAAATAATAACTTTGTTTAAATAAAATGACGCTATTTTAGTTAATTTTTACATAAAATTCGAAAATTAAATCAATGACATTATTTTTTTTAAATTTCCTAAAATAGTAGAGTTACAACGATTTTAGCGCGGTCCACAAGAGGTGAGTCGCAATAAAGTTGATCACTTTATTCCGAATCATCTCTAGTGAGCCGCAATAATTATGTTATTGGTTTAATTTAATTATATTTTAATGCTATGAGTAAATAAATCGGTTATTTGAGGACTTATTAACTTCGACACAACATTTTTTTTTCTTTGGCTGAGTGCACGATCACAGAACGACACCTTTGCATTCATTTGATGACCCGTCAGCATAAGTCGCCAACAAAAACAAAAACAAAAACTATACTGACAGCTACATAGTTCAGTAACCGATTATTTTATAACGCATTTATCTATAATTGACTTAGTTAAACAACTATTCATGCATGCCAGATTAATCCATATAAATGCAATCAAATTATGCATGCATATTTCACCGACAACAGAGCATGTCAAGGTTTTCTTTTGTTCTCTTCTTTCTCTGTAACTCGATAAAACTCAAGGTTTTCCATAAAACAAGTCATACAGTTGGAATTCCTTAACTAGTAATTCTCATATTTCCATTCCTTTCACTTTCTTTTTAAATCAAATCTAATTATTCCATTAAATATATCAACATAATCCAATATTAAATTCAAATATCTAATTTAACCATATAAATGGAAAACACAAATGATAGAAAAGTTTGATTACCTGACAATGATTCTTAAAATAACAATTATTCATAAATTCAATATAAATTACAATGACTGTTCAATATCACTTGCAACATAATTGGAATTCCAATCGAACATATAATCAAATAACAATTAAAATATTTATTTTAACAAAATATTTCTTTAATTTTCTATCTTTGTTTCTCTTTTTATTCATTTTCGGTTTTTTTTTTCTTTTCTTTCTGATTTGACGTGCTTTGTCACTTTTTTTACTCTTTATAGGAGACAGAAAGGAGGCATTTTTAAGGGGTTACGGGGATCGTATTACCTGGCGTAAAGTTAGTGTATTAGATCGTTTTTTTAACCTGGCACGATTCTTAAAGGACCTCTACAATTTAAATAGATATTAGACTGAATTTAATCTGACTAAAAATAAATCTGAAACTCTAAAATTGCGAGCTCCACTACATATGATACTACAGAGAATACGGGTGCCACATTGATTTATTTTAAGAAGAACACGCCATAGCATGATTTTTAATTAATTGTGAAATCTCTTTCTAAACTGGATGGTGACAACTGACAACTATAGCCACATTACGGCATAGCACCATATATTGTATGGCAAAAGATGATATTTAGGGTTTAATGGTTTATGTGCAAAAAATAAATTTTAATATAGTACAATTTAAAAACAATTACCATTGTAGATGCTCTAAATGTGTAAATGTATCGAGTTTACCTGTGATTTTTATTTTTACCCAAAAAAAAATTTATTTTAATATAAATAACCACGTTTTTAAAAGAATTTTATTTCTACCCAAACCGCATATATTATTTGCGGTTTGAATTAACAATTCAAACCTCACAGAATATATGCGGCTTGAATTGTTAATTCAAACCGCACAGAATATATACGGCTTGAATCTCTTTTTTTTTTTTTGAAAGCTATAACTACAGGGGAGAGCTCTGTAGAAGAGAGAGAAAAAAGAAAGAGAGGAAGAAGAGAAGAAGAGGAAGAGGAGAGGAGCTCTGAAGGAAGGAGGAGGAGACGGAGAAGTCTGTCAAATCAGGTAATTTTTTTTTTATTTTGCAAATTTTCACATACGTATTTACTGTTAATTACTGTTCATTTACTGTTCATTAATGTTTATTTACTGTTCATATATGTATTTACTATTCATATACGTATCTGCTGTTTATGTACCCTTCATATACGTATTTACTGTTCATGTACGTATGTACTGTTCTTGTATTGTTCATGTAATGTTCCTAGACGTATTGGCTGTTCATGTACTGTGTATGTACGTATTTACTGTTCAATATTGTTCATATACGACTATTCACAACTGTTCACAATTGAAATCAGTAAACTGACCAAATATTTGTCATTTATGAATGTAGTTTATTGGCCATGTCTATTGCAATTTCAATACATTTTGGAGGAAAGTTCATAACTGACCAGTATGGAGTACGTTACTCCAAACCTACAGCAAATACATATTGGGTTGATGAAAATTTCTCATTTGAGCAGTTGCAATCGCTTATTTATGAAGCGAGCGGCTACAATAGGAATCGTTGGGAATTACAAATTCATGCCCGAATGGTCCACGCAGGAAAGTATGTCAAAATCACATTGGGAGATAACGGGGCATTGAGAGGTCTAATAGCGCAGGTTTTGAGGTCTGGCGAATCATTATTAGAAGTTTTTGCATGCAGAATTCGCGAAGAGTCAGGGGCCGGAAGTTCAGGCCAAAATTCGATTGCACAAAATTATCAAGAAGATAATGAACGACACACTCCTTTTATCCTAATGCCTGTACCAGAACCGGAACCAGAAATATACAATAATTCACCACAATCTCCACCTTTTGTCCCACCACGAGTACAATCTCCACCTTTTATCCCACCTATATCCGTGTATGAAGGTCCTTCATCCTTACCTGGGCCTGAACCAAATCCTCGCCCCAGACCGCCACCAGTACAGGAAGATCCAAACGAGTCGGAATTTGAATTTATGAACGAGGTACCGGAGGAGAATCTGCAAACTGGGGATGAATTGGGGGAAGGAGACTGTGACATTAATGATGAAGGAGATGAAGAAGATGAAGAAGATGAAGAAGAATACACACAGCCCACTGTGAGGCAAAATAGAGAGAATATGCCGTTAAGTGGCCGTTCTGAGACTCACCCTTTTGTAAACTTCAATGACACATCTGCTTTTCGAGAAGCAGATGTTTCTTACTATAGTCGTCGGGTTGAATACAAGAGTGAGCTCGTAAGTAAAAAGCAACTGACGAAAAAGATCAGAGAGTACCATGTTGACAAGAACAAGGAGACATATACGAAGAGAAGTGACACATCCCGGCTGGAAATTAGATGCAGCACTCCGGGTTGTCGTTTCAAACTGAAGGCAAGAGCAACAAATGCTGGAGATACATGGATGATAACTGAGCAAGACACGCCTCACACATGCACGTCTGAGTACATCAGGACGGACCATGCACAACTCACGGCATCAATTATCGCAGATATCATCGAGAGCAGCATTAAGGAAGACCCCACTATGAGCATCTGGAGTGTGGCACACTGCGTGAGGGTTAGGTTTGGCAGTATAACCCCGAAGTACAACAAACTTTGGAGAAGTCGTGAGATTGCAGTAGCCCGGCAATTTGGGAGTTGGGAAGAGTCGTACAATTTTATGAAACTATTGCTTATCGGGATATGTTACATGAATCCCGGCTCAAAATACTAATTTCTGACAAGTCCGAGCATCGATAAAAATACAGGACTGGTCAAACAAGGTGTTCAGGAATTCAGGGCCGTGGCATGGGCTTACGGACCATGCATTACCGCATTTGATTACTTAAGACCGGTGATCAGTATAGATGCAGCCTTCCTTTCTGGGCTGTATGAGGGCAGACTTTTGATGGCTCCGGTGGCATCTCACTGTTCACAACGATGATAATCCCACTCTGGCTGCTCTGATGGCTCCGGTGGCATCTCAATGTTCAGAACAGGTGGCGCGTCAGGCTCGTCCGGTTGTACTGAGCGCCAATTAATATTCTCTCCGGCGTCTCGTAGCATGGTGACCAGCTTTGCCTCGTGGCCGTGGTCCGCAATGCATGGGGCAACCAAGTTCAACATCGCATGCCCGACCGCTCTATAGCCACGTTTTCCAAGACAAATGATTGAACGCCCGACACCTTTAAGCGCTAACAGCAGCTAAAAAAAACGTAAGAAAAAAGAAAGGTTATGATAAAAGGTTCATAACGCATAAAAATGTGTTGTTTTAGATGCATTACCTGGCGAGCACCTTTCCGGCCAGTAGGGGTATAACCATCATCTTTGAATATCTGTCCGCGAAGAAAATCACCGTAATCTCCCTCTATATACACCGAAGCCATGCCGACCCGCAGGTACCAAGCCTGATATCTCAATAGGGGATCTCCCTGGAACTGCATCGCATCAATCTCCGGCATCTGCCATAAGTTGGCACTCATATTGCGTGCCTTGATGTAGTACTCCAAGTGATGCTCACTCCAATCTCTATCCCAGTGATTACAGTGTCTTATCCTGTAATTCATATGTTAGTTGCAATTTCCAAGAACTAATGTTAAGTACAAAAATGCTAAAAAGAACATAACTTACCTGTGTAGCCTCATGATCACAGATCTCGGGACATCTGGATCTGCGGGGATGAGTGGAGGAAAATCAAACTGACTGAGCACCCGGTCTGGATAGTGGTGCTTCACTATCCAGAAGCACACAGCGGTCCCCTGTAGAGCCACATCTCATGATCATCCGCTACAATCTGCGGCAGCCTCCCCTCAGTGTATAGCTCATGGTACGGAGTCCAGATCACCTGCGTCTCACCCAGACTCTGAATCTGAGATCGGACCAACCTGATACCTATTGGCTTTCCGTGAGGGTTGTCCTTGTACAAGTGATGTCAGTACCATTTCATGCCAAATGCCGGTCGATTTCCATTATCGGGCTCTCCCCATGGATCCTCGTTCGGCTGAGGTACCCCCACCGGTAGCCGTGACCACGACCAATGCTGCAGAAGCAGTATTGGCCCGTATATTTGCTTAGTTTTCCGCTATATTTTGAAGAATACTAGCCGTCAGTGATAAGTTAAATAATTAAAATAAGACAACAAGTGCATGACAAGGTAGATAATTAAAATAAGACATAAATAGCATACTGACCTTGCAACCGTGGCACAAGTTGGAGTAGAGATGTGCTAGGACAGCCCCACCCAAGTTGTACCTGCCGCTCGACGGCTGAAGGTCTCGCAGCAGCTCTAGATACATCATCGGGATGGTATCACCATTTGAATAAGCAAATATGACAGAACCAAATAGGTCCATCACGAATCCCCGTGTGTATCTGTAATATCAAAATTATAGAGCAACTCATTTTTCCGCATGAAACAGAGTACAAAATAAATGTAATACAAATAGTTTGTATGAGTACCTCTGAATCTCGAGCTGAGTGGAATTACTACCTAGACCTCTCGCAAACATAGCTCGCAGCTTCGTCTTATCCAGACAGTACTTGGACTTCCCCCCATTGCTGCGTATATTTCGCTCCGCTCCCAACAACTCTGCGAGCATGTAATTAATCGTGATGTCATATGGATCTATGGGGTCAGATATGCCACCATCGGGCACGCCCTGGATAGGCAGACCCCATAGAGCACTAATGTCCTGGAGAGTCACTGTCATCTCTCTAAAAGGTAAGTGGAACGTGTGCGTCTCGGAGCGCCATTGCTCCACTAGTCCTGCAATGAGGGACGCGTTAATGGACCTAGTCTCCGACTGTAGAATATCGACCAAATGTTGCAGATACGACTCCATGAGCGAGTAGTACTGCATGTCAGAATACCGACTCCTGGACAGTTATAATTGCCTTACTCTGCGTTCAAAAAAGTAAACAACATGAAAACCTAAAAATACAAAAATTCAACAAAATACAAACTTAAAAAAAAAAAAGTAATCAAGTACCTCTTTAGATGCCTCTGAGACTCGGTGCTCATCGTGAGGCATCCATAATAAAGGACTGAAATGATCCTTGCTGTCAGTGGGAATGGGCTCATCAACCTAGCCATCCTACGTTAAAAAAAATTCATGCCCTAATTAGTTCAACCAAAATAAAGAATATATAAAGCTATATATCAAGCAATTTCTATCAATTTTCAAGTCTATATATCATTCTATCAATTTTATTATAAAAAAAATCTAACCAAAACTGTGGGGTTTGAATTATTAATGAAAATGATAATATATTCAATCAACAAAAATTTTACATGCATGGCCGGCCACCTAATTTTACATGCATGGCCCAAGCCCAACTAATTTTACATGCATGGCCGGTCACCATCTCAACAAAAATTCATCTCTTACAATTTGGCCCTTTACATATATACAATTCACACAAAGCCATATATCTTACATTTCAGACCCTCAATAAAATTATTTTGCAATATGGTCCCTGCCAGTTCAACATTCTGGTTATCATACAAAACCATACACGATACAATATCAATCAATCACAACATTTGGGGTAATTTGCATCACACCATAACTCAATTCAGATCAGAACAACAACCCGGCAAGCACACACGCAATCGTACAACAACTAGAAACAAAGTGGATTAGACAATTACCCGTGATAGCAAGCAATAGAGAGGGAGGTGGAAAATGGCCGGCACCAAAGAAGCACCTTGCTTCTCACCCGTTACACCAAAATTCAGCAAGCACCGAGAAATCAGAAGCACCAACAGAGTCAGCACCGGAATGCACCACCGAATCCTTAACGGGTCGGGTAATTTGCAATAATCAAAGGAAAACGGAAAAGAGGGGCAATGGCATAATTTCTCAACACATGAGGGAAATCAAACAAACTAGGCGGTGAAGAGGCGGAGGGGCGAATTTCTTCTCTTTTTTTCTTTTTTTATTTTCCTTTTTTTCTGGCGGAGAGAGGCCTTGGATCTGGCGGAGAGGCGAAGCAGACAGAGGGAGAAGAAGGGGTCGCGTGCTCGCGTGGAATATAGGCGTTTCAAGCCGCATATATTCTGTGCGGTTTGAATTGTTAATTCAAACCGCAAATAATATATGCGGTTTGGGCAGAAATAAAATTCTTTTAAAAACGTGGTTATTTATATTAAAATATATTTTTTTTTGGATAAAAATAAAAATCACGGCGAGTTTACGGACTATCATAGAAAAAAAAAATACAATTTCTAGACAAATTTAAAAATTATACAATATTACATTTATTACTAATGTATCGAAACATTATAGTAGTCACACAAAAAAAAAAAAACAAGGAACTTCAAGTTTTACAACACTTGATGGTTGATGAGGTCAACAGCTGCTAGAGAGAGAGGGAACAATATCTTAGGGATGTCAACATACATTCGAATATTCAATTGAATTGTCTATGTACAGTTGTACACTGGTTATTTAAAATTTGATATATTTATTTCATAACGTTGCTTTCCATAAGTCGTTGACAAAACAGAACTAGTATAGAGTCCTTTTATATTTTTAACTGAAGAGGGATCAAATGTCTTCATATTTTGTGTCTCCATTATGTCTTCATTTCTAAAAACTTTTATAACTCTAAAATTTAAAAGTAAAATAAAATTATTGTATATGATTTACATTATTTTATCTATCTACGTGTAAAAAATTATTACATTTCAAATTTGTGTTGATTGTCATCAGGAGCTTGTAAAAATATACTCATATGGATAATTTCTAGACGTTGATATTTCAACTTATTAATTCACATTAAAAACAAAATTTAAATGTAATAATTTTTATGAGAACATAGAGAAAATAACATATATCACATCTAACGGTTTTATCTTGATGTTATGTTTTAAATTTTGAACTATTAACGTTTTAAAAATTAAAGACACAATGAGGCATTAGAACCAAGACTTCGTTAATTTTCTTAGGCACATAAGGCGTCACTTTTATTGTCCATAAGTCATCATTGTTTTTTAAGACAATTGCTTTTATAATTCATCGCTCTAATTCATAAATCAAATGCAAATATTAGTTAGTGTAATCGCCTGACATCATTTATATGATATATAAATAAGAGTGAGTCTATGGTGCTATGCAAAGCACGGATTAGTCCGTACTACGAAGTCATATTTTCATTTTGAAAACTCTAATGGTCGATCGGAACCGTTTAACGTGATATCTACATGAATATGTACTTGCACACTAAATTTTATATTTTTTCAAATTTTTTTACTATATTTTAAGATAGGTAGAAAATCACTTGATCTGAAAATTCTGGACCATCCAAAAACAGTGATTTTCTACCTACCTAAAAAAATAGTAAAAAAATTCTAAAAAATAGAACATTTAGCCCACAAGTATATTCTCATATGAAAATCATGTTGAACGGTTCGGATCGATCGTTAGGATTTTAAAATAAAAATATTAATCCGTAGTACGGATCAATCCGTGCTATGCATAGTACCATAGACTCACTCTATAAATAATATAATGGTTAATTTAGCAAGTTCACTTATTTAGCCATCTAAGTAAAATTGTCGTATTAATATTTACAATTAATGTAAAAAAATAGTAAAATAATAAATGATCCTCGTTTCTTTCTTTCTTTGTAATCTTGTATTCTCGTTCAATGTATCTTTGAATTGTAGCTTTTATTTATGACATTATTCATATAGACCCCCTTAAATAAATATGATTCTGATTTAGATCTTCTTCAGATTTTAAGAAGAATCAACGAAATCTTTAAAATAGTACGGCTATCAGCGAGCATGCTTCGCTTAAATTGTATTTAATTTTGTAGTATATTCCCAAATCGACTTTTTATATGCTCAATTATTAATATTTTGTTTCATAGTAACGAACTTCCCAAAGAATTCCCGTATTATTCTTTTCAAAACCTTTTCAATTTTTTTAATTTACCAAACTATTACATGAACAACACGTTTTTATCCGATAATATTAATGAAATTCAATACTCTTTTATTTAATTTACAAAATATTAATATTTTAGTAAATTATCTGAATTGTAATATAACAAACTATTATGATTATATCCATACTATATTCGAATCATAAATAAAATCTTGTTGCATTAATTTCAAATCATGACAATGCCACTGTGTTTAGGGTTAAGGGTTAAGGGTTTAGGGTTCGGTCCAAACTGAACTAAAATAGGCAAACCAAGTTTTATTCAGTTTTAAAAAATCAAACCGATCCAGTCAAAATATAATAAAAACCGAACCGAAATAGGATATTAGTCATAAAAATAAATATTTTTTAGTTAATTTTTTTGAATTTTTTAAAAGACGAATTAAAAATTTTTGTTTGGTTTGATTCAACCGGTTTTAAGCCGAACCAAGCAACATACATTTTTGTCGTAATTTTTGAATTTTTTTAAAATGTTTGGTTCTGACAGGGATGAGTTTAAAAATTTTGATCGATTCGGTCTAACTGGTTTTAATATTTCCAAACCGAATCGAACCGAACCGTTAAACTGGTTTTAAAAATGAACCAACCGATCCATTTAACCGTTTAAACCGAACTATCTCGGTTCGGTTAAAACCGATTAAACCGGACCCGATAAACACCCCTACCTACGGCCATGTAACTCCATATAACGGTGACTATTCTCATCAGTTATCATGGTATGTAGTAGAACTAGGGTGTTCTTAAGTTCAACAAGTCTCTTTGTAAACTCAACTCTAAAATTTATTGAATTGACTTTAATCGATGAATCTAAACTGTTGAAATCCATCTATTTAACAAGTTATACGTCTACATGCAAAAAATTTAAACTTTAAAATTAATTTAGTATAAAGTCAAGTGGTCAAAATTAGAAGGTTTATAAATTAATTTTAATGCATTTATTTTTTGAACGTATTTTTACCACTTGACTCTATACAAAATTATTTCGAAAGTTTAAAATTTTTGCATGTAAATGCATCATTCGTAAAATATATGGATTCGATGATTCAGATTCATCGTTTGAAGCTAATTTAAAAGATTTTAGAGTTAAGTTCACAGAGAAACATTAGTGAACTTAAGAATACTCTAGTTCTTCATAATATATATGCATAATGAAAATATTATTTTACTTGAGCTTCACATTAATTGAAACATTACTTTTACATGGGGGAGTGAAGGGAAGTCGAAATTTTTATTTTATAAGAACATTAGTGAACTTAAGAATACTCTGGTTCTTCGTAATATGCATAATGAAAATATTATTTTACTTGAGAATGTTCACATTAATTGAAACATTACTTTTACATGGGGGAGTGAAGGGAAGCCGAAATTTTTATTCATAGAAAATAAAAAGAAAAAAAATAAAAATAGAAAATGTCAGGGAGGAAATTTAAAAATAGAAAGACATACAAGTTATGGTGTCCTTGCGGGATGCTATAGAATCTATCAAAACTGAAAAAAATGAAAACAAAAATAAATACAAAGTGGGACGTCATAAGACTTGTTAAAATTGAAAAAAAAAATACTACAAAAGTGAAACGCCATAAGTCATCCCAACTCAAAAAACGAAAAAAAATTGGTTGCCACGCCCTGTGGAAACCCTTCGCCTTCTCTTCTTAAAGATAGTGACATTTGTGAAAAAAACAAGACAGTAACATAAACTCTTCTCCTCCAGTTTTTTCAATCTCATACGTCTCGAGCGATTCAGCGGTCTTATGACAGTCTACTTTCTATTTTTTTTTTTTTTTTTTTTTTCCGATTTTTGATAGATTCCTGTGACGTCTCATTTTTTTTATTTTTTTATTTTCAGATTTTGATAAATCTTGGGGCCGTATAACTCCTAACTGACTTTATATTTTTTAATTTTGAATCCAACATTTTCTATTTTTAATTTTCCTATTTTTTATGAATAAAAATTTCGGAAAGGGAAGATACCGTGTACAACTTGAAGAACCCTTCAAATCCAACCCTTTAAATATAGAAGAGGTCAATTTGGGTCCGATGTCCATCGGTCTCAAAAGTGAGTTCTATGGTTATATGACCGTCCAATTTGTTTAAGATTCGTGCCCACAATTTTCGCGTCTTCTTTAAATTCGTGTTCACGATCTTAAAGCAGATCGGACGGTCCCAAATCCATCGGACCCAAATTTGAGGATGGGCATCGGACCCAACCTGCTCTTAATATAGAAACGCTGACTTTAGTATCACCGGGCCCCACAAATCCTTTGCTTGTTTTGGTCGCGCTGACCGCTGAATGGGAAATCAGAGGTTCAATGATGAAAAAAGCAGGCGAAGAGGGAGTCAGGAGACGCATCGAAAGGAGGGAGAGAACACGGACAGGGACGGAACCTGATATTAAAAAGAAAGAAAAACGAGCAGAGGTATGTGGTGGGTAGATGAGGAAGCGAGAGCAGGAGGCGATTTGCCATTTTGGAAACCTCCGTTTCTGGAATTGACCAATTTTAGTTCTCCAATGCAAGGGAAGCAAGCTGGGTCATAAGTGCCAAAATTAAAGAATCAGCTAATTTTGCCTTTGCTTGTATACATAGCTTTCTTCCCTTTTGGAAACCCCCGCTCCTAAAATTGGCAATTTCATTTCATAAGGGTCATAATTGAAGGAAGACAAGAGGAGGAGAAGATTGGTTATTTCTGGAAATTTCCGCTCCTGGAATTGGCAATTTTACTTAAGGGCCAAAAATAAAGGGTCAACAGTGTAATTTTGCCATGGTTCTCTGCTATTTAATTGTAAGCCAACTCTTCGTTTTCTATATTTTTTTTCCAAATCTTTGCTTGTATACATAGTTTACCTTTTCTTTTTCTCTCTCTCTCCCTCAATCTCTCTGTCCTTCTCCTTGTGCGCCCATGGGAAACATCGATACATCTCTCTCCATCCCTCCTTCCGTCACTCTCCCAAGTGCACCTTCCTATTCCAACATGAGTTCGTCGCAAGAAGCTCAAGGAACAGAACTGACCCAACAAGAGGAGAACAGCTTGGCCTGGCTGCCTCCCATGGAGGAATCACATATCGATGCAGTTGAAGAAATTATTGATTACAAGTTCTGTGACAGGAGTTTAGTAGAGGAGGCCATGACACATAAGTCTTTCAGCTTCCCATCCAAACCGGTCAAGTCGTATGAGAGACTGGAGTTCATGGGTGATGCCGTTTTGAATTTTGGTGTCGCCTCAGAGGTCTTCTACAATTATCCTGGCCTTGCACCGGGACCAATGACGCGTCTTCGTGCCGCCAATGTGGATAAGGAGAAACTGGCCCGCATAGCTATCGCACACAGGCTCGACCGGTATCTACGGCATAAGGCACCTTGTCTGGAAAGCCAGGTCAGACATGAGTCACTCTTTATTTGTGTTTAAATTTGGTGCTTTTTGTTTTCTGTTCTATTGGGTTTCTTTCTTTCATAGGATATCACTTTTTGGGATATGTATTTTTGGTATATAACTATATATAATTTATTAATTTTCATCATCTGATTAACATATAGACCGTAGAATCTAAATCTATGCCATGAACATCTAAAAAGGGTGTTAAAATTGGAACAAAAAGGTTTATTACTTCTCTATTCTGAAAGTACCAATCTCATTGTTTTTTCTAGTTCTGGTATGAGGCTTTCATTAATCTACTGTTTGTTGAAAGGATAATCAAGATATATCAAAGAAGATGGGACTTTTTCATTAATTCTTCTTTCCAATACATCTTAAATAATCAAATAATATATTACTTCAGACATGACTAATTATTTATAATATTTACCACAATTATGTGTAGTTTAGATGTCGGTATCTAGTTCATTTTTATATGAAGAATATTATTATTATTATTTTTCCAGCTAAGAATAAATTTTTTTAGAACCAAATATTCATACAATATAATTAATAATTTTCATTCACTCCCTGAGAATCATTATCACCAAAGGGAAGCGAATCTGCTGCGATTCTAAGAGATCGCAGGGTCCTGCGATTCTAATTTTTGTGCACGAATCTCGAAACATGTGAACGGTTGGAATTGAATCGCAGGATCCTGCGATCCTCACCCTGTGGTCCTCTGGGATCGCAGCAGATTTATTTCCTCACCAAAGAGGTAAGTGAGTTTTGCAAAAGTACTGCGTATCTTGCAAAAGTAGCACAAAATGTAAGTGGTTTTTTTTGAAGTCTGCTACATTTCTCTTTCGCCATGCATGTGAAACTGTGGAGAGGGCCTAAAAGAGGTTGCTTGCTTTTGTTACACAGATAGTGACATAGACAAGGGCACACTTAGCATAGAAGCTTGTGCCAAATGTATCGCAATCATTGTTGTAGTTATTGTTATGCAATTATTACTGCTCTATGATCATCATCGTCAAACTATTCCAACTTGGACACCTGATTACTCGAAAATTCAATTAGAAGATAGAATTCTCAATTTCCAATTGGCCAGTTTTTTAGATTGTTGCATTTGTTGTACACATGACACACCTAGCTAACTGAGGAACTGGCCACTGTAATATTGCATGGTTTGTTTGTGCAGATAAAGAACTTTGTTAGCGATTTGAAGAACTACCCGATACACTCAAATGGGATTTTGGACGCACCAAAAGTGCTTGCTGACATCATCGAGTCTCTTCTTGGTGCTGTCTATGTTGACACCAACAAGTGTTATGAGACCGTTTGGAAGGTCTGTATGTATATGTATATATATATGTGCATGTTGAGTTTTGCAAGTCAATGCGCACGTGTCAGTAACTAGCTAGGTTTATTATTGTGTCCTTGATATTTGTAGGTGGGGTTATCGGACCAATATATGTAGCCTACCATCTTTAAACCGGCCATAAGCCAATAAATTTTGAATTGTCAGGTTTTTAACTCCTGCTTTATGGTTATATATTGCCTGAATTATGACCAGAGCGTGATTTCCGGACAGTAAATTACACCTTGGTAGCAAGTACTATATAAATTATAAAGCCTTGTTGCATATTTTCACTGTTGCTAACCAGCCAAAATTGATACCCCAGTACCTTATTATTAGTGTTTTCTTTAGTTGTTTTCTCTAATTACAACTCTCTCATAACAGATATTTATAAGACTTTCACAGCCTTTTATTACCATGGAGACTCTTGGGCAGCACCCAGTAACCGAGCTCCATGAGCTATGCCAGAAGTTACACTGTGATGTGAAATTTAACAACAACTGGGCCCAGAACCAGACCATAGATGTTCTCTTAGATGAAGAAGTGATTGGTAGTGCGACTTATGGTCTCAAGAAGGAAACCTGTCATAACCGTGCGGCCAAGGTTGCATTGGATCAGCTGAAAGAGTTATTGAGAAATAACAAGTTGGGGCCTGCCCCGTGGCTAATAATTAAGCATTAATTTCCTTACTATAATATAGGAGTGGGAATAATTTATTTATTTCAATTTATTTGCTCTATAGTATTGCTGTGATACCTCAGACATGAGTCTCATGTTACATGCAACTCATGTCTGATATATCAGATGTATTAATTGCCAGAGGGCGAACAATTTAAGTTATGTTATTTTAAAAACATTTGATTTATATTATCTCGTTCCAAAAAATCATTTTATTTATTATCTTCTTGTGCCTAACTAAGTTTGAAAACTAAAGTTAAAGTAGAAGGGCAAATTAGTTATATTATTTCTGCCATTCTTTGGTTCGTACGCTCACAGACACAATAAGTCTCTGCATCTTTTTTTCGGTCATATGTTTGTGCTGCAAGTAAATAGGGGTCTTACTCTTTCTAATGAAATCATTTATGATGATATGTTATGGTTTAACTTTTATTAGTTGATTTTCCCATTAATCATGGTGATACTGTTAGATTCATTTGTTGGTTATTCCCTTTAATCATATTTATATCTAGGTCTTTAATAAGTCGTATATATGTTGGTTATTCCTTTAATCATGTATATATAATTGAACCATGGCATCTGTATTTCACCAACATGAATTTTATTTGAATATACAAGTCTTATTGGTGGTGTTTGGTTGTGGACTAAAGCTAAAGAGGTCTAATTAGGCCGGTCTAAATCATTCATGTTTGGTTGAGGTCTAAAGTTAGATCATGGATTAAGGTATTTCTTGTTTGGTTAGAGTTGGTGGAGGACTAAAGTTTTGAAAGTCTAAGTTAATTAATTATTAATAATAAGATACTAATTATATAATATTAAAATATTAATAATAACTATAATATATTATAATATATTATATATTTATTTAATATATTAATAAGATATTAATTATATAATTATATATTTATAATAATTATTAATTATAAGAAACTAATTATATAATATTATTATAATAATTATTTAAGATATTAACAATATAAGATATTAATTATATAATTATATACTAATAATAATTATTAATAATAATAGAGCTGGGCTATGGTGAGTTGTTAAGTAAGAGGTCATTTTTACTTTACGCTCATATTTTTATTTTGAAAATTCAAACAACCGATCCGAACCGCTCAACATGTTCTCTATATTGAAATGTGCTTGGAGACTAAATTTTACATTTTTTGGAATTTATTTTCTATTTAAAGCCACTTTGAAAATCGCTGATCCGGTGGTCCAGAAATGTTTACTGTTTTTTACTGTTCACAGTGGATCAACGATTTCAAAGTGGCTTAATAAATAGTAAAAAAGTTTCAAAAAATGTAAAATTTAGTCTCCAAGCACATTTCAATGTAGAGAACATGTTGAGCGGTTCGGATCGGTTGTTTGAATTTTTAAAATGAAAATATGGAGTGAAGTAAAACGACGTTTTACTTCACAACTCACCATAGTCCATCTCATAATAATATACTATTATATACTAACAATATATTATTATAAAGCTGCCCGTTTGGGAGAGTGTTATCCATCAGAACTTTCGAGTTAGGCCATGATATGCAATAAAATTAAACCATCATGTGAGGTGGTTTAATTTAGGCTGGCTTAAAGATCGGTTTATGCTATCTTAGTCCGGCTCAATTAATGCTCGTTTGGTGGAATAACGAGGACTAAACTCTTATTTCACCCTTTAGGCCACAACCAAACACGAGGAATTAAGTAAATTTCACTTCTTAAAATTAAGCAAACCATCTGAGGTTCTGACCCTCTTTCATTTAGTTGCACAAAAACTCTTCCATGGCTGGAATCCTTCCTCTACAAACATCAAATCCACCTACGGCCTCACCATTTCTCGCCTCCTCGAACAACTGATCTCATAAGAGATCATGATGAGGCATCTCCCCATGTTCATCTCTCATTCTTGTGCACAATGCGCTTTTGTTAGTTGAAAAGCTCTGGAGGTCATGGGGCCGAAACCGCAGCGATGGAGACGGGAAACAAATTTGAGAAGTGAAGGAAATTATGGGCTTGTTGTGGTAACTATAGAACTATAGAAGGTTTCATTGGACCTGTAACTCAACTATTGGGCTTTAGGCAAAATGGTAGAGGAACAGACTAAACTAGGAGGAGAAGCAGAGTTCTGGAAAGATGGGCCCACTGGATGGAAATGGTGTTTCCCGTATGGAAAAATCAGAGAGAAAATGTGAATTAGAAGGAGAATTTTGATGCTAGCACATTTCTCAGAAATTTTACCAACAAGAGTGGTCCTGTCAAGTACCTGTATTAACTCGGATATAACCCGTTATGTTTGAGAAATAACTAAATTAAGGCCTCTTTTTGGGTCGATCCATAAATGTTCTTTTCAGTGCATTTAAAGCCCAGTCACGCTGAAGAGAACAAAACGGATTCATCTCTGATTTTGGAACGCAAGGGGTAATGATTTTAACAGAACTGTTTTGACTTTATGCAGCGTAAGAATCGTTTTGATTCTACAGTTAGTGTGCTGCATGAAGCCAAAAATGCTCTGTTAAAATTTACCCAACGCAAGTGGCGTTGTTTCACAATGCAGCTAATCAACTCCTCAAGTTTACAGATGCAAACAAAAAATCAACCTACTCTAAACCAGTCATTTTCTCACGCGCGTATCATGCTAAATAATCTGGATCGACTGTGGCAATTACTTGTGTATAAACTATAAAACTGTACAAATCAAAACTTTAGATAGATACCTGACATCATTAATTTATGAACGGCAACACGGTGAAGTTCCTTAGAAAATTGAGAATAAGTACAACAAATAAATCCTATGAAGACTTTGAACCCTGGACAGAACTTGTCAATTACCTAAGTCTTCAATTAAACAGCAACGAAAATTATATACTCAATTAATGACTTTAATGCAATTAGACATCCCCAAGAGAAATCTGGGACTAATTTTGATATCCAGATTAGTCAGCAATTTAATCTATTCATTAATAGACATAATCTTTTAGAACATAAATTACATAATAGGAAATATACCTGGTCTAATGGCACCAATTTTGCTTTACTGGACAGAATCTTTACTACTCTTGACTGGGATCAACAGTATCCATCTAGCACTCTTACTGATTTAGCTAAAAATGGTTCAGATCATTGCCCCCTTTTATTTAACATAGATGGCAGTAGAACATCACCTTCCCATCAATTTAGAATGGACCCTCTATGGCTTCAACAACAAGATTTTTGTGAATTAATACCCAAATGGTGGAATGAACACCAATTAGATCAGAATAACATTGCCTTTAGCTGGCACCAAAAATTGGGACTACTTAGGAAAAAATTAGAGGTTGGGCCAAAAATTTTTATGGTCAAAAGAAAAAAGAAAAACATAGAATCTTAGATCAACTCAATGCATTAGATATAATTAAGGAGAATAGGCAATTAGACCAGTCTGAGGCACATAAATGGCATTCCCTTAAAAATAGACTAGAAGAGTTGTATTTAGAAGAAGAAATATACTGGAAGCATAGGTCTAAGCAAACCTGGTTAGATGAAGGTGATCACAATTCTAAGCATTTTCACATCATAGCTAATCATAAGAAAAAGAAGAATAGAATCACTAGTTTGGATATTAATGATATTCCAACCCAATCACTTGCTGACATTAAAGCCCATGCTACTGCATATTATAAGGACATTTTAGGTACTAAAGGGGTGAAATATGCCTCTCTTGACACTAACTTTTGGGACCTTACTGATAAAGTTACTGATCAAGAGAATGAGTTGTTACAACAACCTTTCTCCTTGGAGGAAATAAAATCAGCTTTATTTGACTGTGAAGCTAATGGTGCTCCCGGACCAGATGGTTTTTCATTCCTCTTTTATCAGTTTTTCTGGCAGACAGTACATCCATATCTATATGTTTTGTGTACCTCATTCTATAATAACACACTACAATTAGAGAAACTCAATAAATCCATTACTTGTTTAATTCCTAAAGAACCTAATGCCTCCACAATGAACAAATTTCGACCCATTAGTCTTGTTAATTGCAGTTTTAAACTCATATCCAAAATCCTGACACATAGACTAGGGGGGATTATGAGTAGAATTATTGATGAGAGCCAAGCAGCTTTCTTACCTAATAGGTATATATTAGACAATGTCGTAGTCAGCCAAGAACTTATCCACTACTGTACTACTAAGAAACAAAATGGAGTAGTAATTAAAGTAGATTTTGAAAAAGCCTATGATAAGATCCATTGGGATTACATTTTAGAAATCTTACATAGTAGAGGATTTGGGTCCCAATGGATATCATGGATTCAAAAATGGTTGATTAGTTCACAATCTTGCCTTAATATAAATGGAGAACTAACACCTTATTTTTATTGTAAAAGAGGTGTCAGACAAGGAGACCCTCTCTCTCCTTTCTTATTCATTTTAGCTGCTGATACTCTTAGTAAAATCTTTCATAAAGGGAAAGTAGCTCAAGTTATTAGAGGGTTAGGCCCTGCATGCTTTAATAATTACAGTATTACCAACTGCCATTATGCTGATGATACAATTTTATTTTTAGAGGCAGAGCCAACAATAGTAGAAGCTGTCTGGTGGGCTATGCAAGCCTTTCAGGCAGTGTCAGGAATTAGAATTAACTTAGATAAGACAGAAATGTTTGGTATCCATCAAGCACAATTAGATCTGTTATCTCATATCTTTAAATGTAAAACTGCCAATTTTCCTATCAAATACTTAGGTTTACCTCTCCATGACAGGAAACTTAGGGTTCTAGATTGGCAATTCCTAATATCTAAAATTGAGAAAAGACTACCAAATTGGAAAGGACAATTACTGTCCATTGGGGGGAGACACTTTACTAAATTCAGTTCTCTCATCCATTCCTCTATATGCTTTGTCTTTATACAAGGTCCCTTTAACTATACTTAAGGACATTGATAAAATTAGATGTAGATTTTTGTGGCAAGGCACCTGTAGCTCTAGGAAAAAATATGCTTTAGTTAATTGGAGGAAAGTTTGCTTAGCCAAACAATATGGTGGTTTAGGTGTCTTAACCTTAGGGATATGAATATCTCTTTATTAATGAAATGGTGGTGGAAATTAAAAGATCCACAGTATTCTAGTAATTGGAAAACTTTACTTACATATCTTTATTGTACTAATTCAGCTCTTCATATCCCTTCTTCATTTTGGAAATCTATTATGAAACTAGATCCTTTAGGCAAAAGTAGTGTCAGCTATACGCCTGGTAGACACTCTCAGGTATGGTTTTGGGAAGACATTTGGTATGAAAACTGTGCCTTGTCCTCTAGGTTTCCCCAGCTATATGAAAATTGTGTCAATCAATCAATCTTGTTTTCAGATGTGATAAACTCACAGGGGCAAAGTGTCATATTCAGAGACACATTAACAGGGGTCTCCTTAATGGAATGGAATAAACTCCTGCATATTTTGAGTCATCTATCCTTTACCCACTACGATGATAAACTGGCATGGAGATGGGACTCCTCAGGGAGTTTTAGTGTTAAATCACTTTACCAACTAGTTAATTATAGGGGTATGTTAGTAGCTGATCCATTACTTTGGTGGTCTTTACCTTTACCACCTAAAATCAAAATCTTTATGTGGCTTGCCTTTCATAATAAGATTCTGTCTAAACTGAACTTGAGGAAAAAGGGCTGGACTGGGGATCCGACTTGTGTTTTCTGTTCCCACAGTGAATCAGTTAACCATTTGTTTTTGACCTGCCCTTTAGCCACACAAGTATGGTGTTGGCTTGGCAAAACACCATTGCCTTACACTCAATGGACCAACATGAAAGCAGTTTTTGATTTTGTTCAACTATTACCAACAACTGAAAAAACAGCATTCCTAATGATTTTTAGTGCTACATGTTGGACTATATGGAAACATAGAAATGAAGTTTGTTTTCATAATATCCAACCTAAAACGGCTAGGAACATTATTTACCTAGTAATTTCCTTGATTGTTTATTGGACAGGGAGTAAGAAGATTAAAAACAAGGTGAGGCAAGAAACTCTCAAATGGATACCAGATGCTGAGCTTATGGAGGCTGTGCCCCTGCGGGTGATATGGCCTGGTGCTGAGGAGAGCGAATCTTTTCAGATGGAAGAATCAGATGCTGATCATTAGCTTAGTCTACCCCTTAATAGCTTAGTGCACTTTTGTAGCTGTAAAACTGTGTGTGGCTGTCTTAATATGTGTTTTTGCTTGACAGTAAACATAGAAGGTGGAGATCTCGTAGTATTACTTAGATATTGGTAGCAGGGAGGAGGGCTGTGTAGCCTTCCTCTATTGGGATCGTTCCCTTATTTTGTAACCGACAGTTTCTCTAATGAAACAGGGCCTTAACAGCCTTTTTTACCAAAAAAAAAAAAAATTAATGGCTGATAAGAAATTACACTTAGGCCAGAGAAGAAGGCCACTTGCCACATCCAAGACTCTTCTTCCTAGCAGTAGTTCTATCACTATTTTCATGGATCCATTTCACTGGAGTCCGGTGGCCGGTCGCAACTACCGGCCTGTTAAACTAAATGGCATTGTACCGTACAAGGAGGTCATGGCGAGTTGGCCCAAGGATAACCAGAGCAGACTAAGAAATGGAAAACTGCAGTTTGCCGGTGAAGTCTTTGGGCCTGAGTCGATCGAGTTTGATCCAATAGGCCGAGGGCTGTACACAGGCTTGGCTGATGGTCGTGTTGTTCGTTGGATGGGGGACAATGTTGGATGGGAAACCTTTGCAGTTGTTAACCCTAATTGGTGAGTTTATTAATTGCAAGTACTTAATTATATTCATGTTGTAAGATTTAATACTTAATTTGAATATTTATTTGGAAGTATATATGTCGAACTTCATGGGTCTGCATAACCTTTTATTGTTATTTAAAGGAAATGGAAATTTGTAATTTGTAGACAATTGACTTAGATTTCAAGTATCAATTTGCTAAACCAGTACAAACTTGTACGTAATCTATTTAACTTTTTTTTTTTAAATAAATCTATATTGCGCATGGTGGATATATATTCATTGAAGGTCAGAGAAAGAATGTGCCAATGGAGTAAACTCAACAACAAGAAAGCAACACCCAAAGGAGAGTTTATGCGGAAGACCGCTTGGATTGCGGTTTGATAAACGGACAGGAGATCTGTACATTGCAGATGCATATTATGGGCTAATGATGGTGGGACCCGATGGCGGTGTTGTAACTTCTCTAGCTGGTGAGGTTGAGGGGACCCCAATTCTCTTTGTTAAACGACTTGGATATTCATAGCAATGGCTCTATCTTCTTTACAGATACCAGCACAAGATATGACCGTATATAGGTTAGAAGGTCTTTTTTTTCCCCACCTTAAAGCAATAACATTAACATGTTAATAAGTAATAACTTTGTCACTGTTTTTAGGTGATTTTTTCCATTCAGGAATCATGTATTTATATTATTGGAAGGAGAGGCAACCCGACCGCTGCTGAGGTATGACCCGACAACTAAATCTACCAGTGTTGTTGTAAGTGACCTGACTTTTGCTAATGGTGTGCAAATTTCCAAGGATGAGACTTTTCTTCTTGTCTCTGAGACTACAAAGTGCAGGTGCGCGCATTATTCAATATGGAAAAAGAGCAATAATTTCAAACCAAAACATGGATGGCGCTCAATGGAAAATTAGACTAATTTAAAGGAAACTGAAATCAATTTGATCATATGCTAATATAATTTTCAGGATAATGAGGTACTGGCTAAAGGGTCCAAGAGCAGCACAACTAGAGCTCTATGCAAACCTGCCAGGATTCCCCGACAATGTACGCATAAATGACAAAGGCAACTTTTGGGTGGCCATAGACTGCTGTCGAACACAGACATTAGAAGTATTTTCTCATCACCCATGGATGAGAAACTTTTACTTCAGACTGCCTCCCAAGCTTAACATCCTTGGGAAAATGGTCGGGATGAAGATGTACGATGTACACCGGAATTGCGCTATTTGACATTGAAGGTATCATGATTGATGTGCTCGAGGATAGACGAGGTGAGGTTATGAGGTTGGTGAGCGAGGTGAGAGAGGTTGATGGAAAATTGTGGATCGGTTCGGTTGCTCATAACCATATAGCTACTGTTTCATACTCTTAGCTAGGTTGCAAGGTTCGTTGGGGGTTCATGAGCTTGTATCTTGGATATTGCATATTATTTATTTTTAAATGGCTTTGTAGTTTCCTTTTGAGTGGTTAGTATATATCTTTATAGTTTCCTTTTGAGTGGTTAGAAATTTAAAGGCTGCTATACGACATTTATCGCAATTTTTTCAATCTCAAAGTCCCGATGGCAGTTCATTCTACATGCATGAATGTCGTATCTACTATCTTTGTTCTGTGAATTACAGGTTTAGATTCGGCTGGTAATGGGTGTGAGATTCTCAATAATGGGCTTCATTCTACATGGGCATGATGAGTTAGGTGGGCCCAAATTTTCATCACAACAACCGGTTATGGGCCTTATGGCATAACGTAATGTGAATATAAATTTCTCCGTAACCATAAATAGCAACTTGTTAAATAATATAGAAGCAAAACCCAAGCAGTTGTCAAATGTGCTATGACATGTTTGTCTCTGGAAATCCGGTATAATTCCGTCAGGTGTCCACCATTTGAAACTATTTTGACTTTGACTATGCCTCCTTGTTTCCTTTTTTTGCCTTCTTACTTATCTTGTACTATTTGACTTCTTTGTATATATCTACTACGTACAGTCCAACTCTTAAGATATGACTATGAACGTTGACATGCCTAATTCTTATAAAGATAAATCATTGAATTAATTGAGTTTCAAAAGGTGCTGCTGCCAAAAAATTTCAGAAATGTACGATACATCCAATCCGTGTTCTCTCCACTACACATCTACTATTTAGAGCTATAGCATATTCTTCCGATTCATCCATTAACAGCCAAGCTTTCTTTTCTGCTCTCGTAGACAATTTTAGCCTTATTAACCTAGATTTCCTTGTGAATCCACATATATATATATATATATATATATATATTTGCACTTCTAATAAAAAATCTACATAATTATATACTTTTTCCTCTAATCCTTTTACAAGCTCCAACAATGTCAGCCAAAACAATTCTCTTCATTCTAGCATTACTTGCCATTGGCATGATGTTTTCTCTCGTTTCGTCACACCCACTTACTGAAGAAGAAGAACAAAAGTTGTTCGGAAGTCCTGCTACACCAAACAAAGAAGACCAAAAGAACTTCAAAAATCCATTTTCGTCAAATGAGGGAGACAAACAAAACTTCTTCAAAAATCCATTCCCATCAAATGAAGGAGATAAGCCAAATTACTTCAAAAATCCATTCCCATCAAATGAAGGAAATAAGCCAAATTACTTCAAAAATCCGTTACCTATGGGTCCAGCTCCGAATGAAGAACTGCCCCCATATTCCATGCGTGGATTTAACTATTGGCTTAATCGATACAACCTGCGTGCCACTATGACATGTGATAAGTTCCCTCGGGTTTGCCGGGAGACAGGAAGCTCAGGACCGGACTGTTGCAAGAAGAAGTGTGTCAATGTGATGACTGACAATCTCAACTGCAGAGAGTGCGGGAGGAGGTGCCGTTTTGGAGAGATGTGTTGTGGCGGCACTTGTGTTAGTGTGTTGTATGACCAGAAAAATTGTGGCGCTTGCAAGAATAGGTGCAAGAAAGGAAGCTTCTGCAATTTCGGGATGTGCAGTTATGCATAGAGGATTCAATTTATTGATTAATTAATTAGCCTGTTTCAAAATAGAAACAAAATTAACTTAGTTTGTAACTTATGGTAATCAAATTGTTTCATTTTTAGTCTTGTATAAGTTTACATTGATATTATTTTTTGACATGCAAATAAGGAATACAAAGAAATCGAAGTAAGTTGGCGACTGTTTGTTTAATATTGTGTGGGCCAAAATTCATGGACGTAAAACTATCTAGATGATTACTTAATTTACAAGGTGCTACTTTATTGTACATATTTATTGCATAAACTATTCGAGGACCTAATCTGCCTCTACGTATACTTTCTGAACTATATAATAGAGAACAAATTAGAAGATATCACATCTATATATTTACAAATCCAACGGTAGCTAGTATGGTACATGAACAAATCAAGTCATTCCTGACCAATACGATTTAATTAGGCTTATCATGCATGCCCTATTACATCCTGAAAGTTCATGCATTATATAACTCGTTAATAAAATGCATCATACAACATGCCTAATATTTAAGGATGTGCCAGCCCGAAAAACTAAATTAATTGGGTTGTCCCTTTTGAAATACAAGTAAGAACCATATATTATATATTGTTGGTGGATATGAAGCTCACATAGTTAATTTTTTTTTATAAGAACGACGTGGTTAACAGCCTTTGCTCTAGTGATAAAGGCAATACTCTCCATGTAGGAGGTTGCAGGGTTCGAAACCCGAAAGAGACAAATACTTCTAAATATTAAATAGTTGATGCATACAAACTCTTCTTAATGTTAGTAATTATATTGAGATGAAATTATTAGCAAAAGTTCCCACAGTTTGAAATTTCTGCAAGATATATGTGCGCGCCGTGGGGATGTGTAGAACTCTTATAAATTTGTTGGAGCTAGCTACGTATGACTGGTATTTCCTTTGCCTTTTTCTCTTATAAAGTCTGATTCTTTTTTTTTTTTGGAAATAAATGGTATAGTGGAGACTACTTTTGATCAGATTTTAATCTGATGCTATAGTACTGATGGTCCAAAATCTGAATTATTATATATATTCAGTCATATAATACATCTGTAATACATTTTTTGAGTAAAGATTAAGTAGAGGTCCACATCTATCTTTTTAATTTTTATTGTAAATTATAAAAGAAAACAAATGAATTAAAACCAAATGTCATGATCATTTTATTACAGCTAGCAATGCAATCATGTACTTATTATTTTTACATATATCAAGCCGACACACTATACATACAATTTAAGAATAAAATCAATAAATAACAAACTTTCAATACTTTCAATAGTCGTATATATATGACCTCTAAGCGTAACTGCACATTCCATAGTTACAAAAGCTTCCCTTCTTGCACTTGTTCTTGCATGCCCCACAGTTCCTCTCATCATACATAATGTCGATGCAGTTGCCGTTACAGCATGTCTGTCCAAACCGACACCTCCGCCCGCATTCCCCACAGTTGAGGTTATCTTTCATTACATTCACACACTTATTCTTGCAACAGTCGGGTCCTGCAGTACCCTTGGCCCGACAAACCCTTGGGAACTTGTCGCATGTTGCGGTTCCACGTAACAGATAGTCGAACCCTCTCAGCGACTCTGCTGCTAATGTATCAGTAGAAGGAATAACCAATTTCTCTTTTTCTTTGTCTGTGAGAGGATTTGGTGTGACTACAGAAGTGGACATGACAATTGTCATTATTATGAAAAAGAAAACGAAAAACATATTCGCCATCAGTTTGATACCAGGAATATATAATGTGGAGTAATTAGATGTTACTTTTGGGTTATTGCATGCATGAAGAGAATGCATATGGGTATTAATTTATAGATGAGCAAGGTGGCCTTGCGCTTAACTTGCTTGTGGATAGGACATGGGTTTTATTTGGATTGAGTTTGAAACCTCCGGCTGTAGCTAGCTTTTGAAAAATTTGGCGCAGCTAGTAATCTTATTGGACTTGTACAAGTAACTCTATATGATTATATCGGTCATCTAGGCATGTCAAATTGATTGACATTATGGTTACTATGTTAACTCATTAAATAGATTGAAATTATTGTAATGACGTTTCCTTGAACAAATAAGTAATTCTCTATAAATAACGTCTACAAATTTTCTATAATTGTATATTATTTTACACATGCCAAGTATATTATTTTGACCCTTGAATTATTAATTATTTGCGGAAGCAAAATAATTTGTAATTATGGTTATATAAGCGTCAAAATAAATAGCGGATAACAGATTCACAACATTGAGCATTTTTAATTTATCAGCGAATAGCGAATAGTGACATTATTGAACACTCTTCAGGGACCGAGCTAGACTTTCAAGTTATGAAGGTCAAACGTAAATGAGATTCAATTTTGCACTACCTATAATATTTTCATCTAAATTATATATAAAATAAAACACAAGTACAAAAAAAAAATGGAAGCTAATTGACCTCATTTCTTGAAAGTGGCTCTGCCTTAATTTGACGCTATAGATTCATACCATACATTATTGTTCTAACTATTGTTTTGTAAGATATAAAGCTCAAATATTCAACAAGAGATGATACAATTGTTTTTTGTTTTTAAGTTATATTGATATTACCAATTATTTACAATCATGACACAAACGACTCAAAAATTGTCGAACCAATTTTTTTTTTTTTATGGTTTAGATAGCTTGTGCATAAAAGTTCAATTTGAAAATCACTAATCAATCAGGCAATTTAAATATTAAATCAAATAGGAAATATAATTTCAAATTATTGCCCAAATTAAGGTTGTGGAACCGTACGTATGTATATTATTTTTGTTGTATTTTTAAATGAAAGACAACATGTATTCTTTTTTTTTTTTTTTGTATATTGATAACCACATAGTTGATTATCAAAATTGTCAAAAAAAGTCGGTTGTCTATATATTATTTCTCAAAAATAGAATTACACCATGATATCATGCATAATAATTATTTTTATGTAGATAAATATAATTTTTTTTTATTTCTCTGTTTGTTTATTAGAACATCTTATAACTTTTTGAATAATGAGCTAATGAAATCAATGGGTCTCATAGAGTCATAATTAAGTCAATCAATTCTTAAATGATGGTAAGACATATAATTAGCTCGTGTTAAGCATGAATTCTTATAGCGTTCTTTAGAATTAAACTGTTATGATCATTATATTTTTATTATACAAGAAAACAGATATAGCGCTAATTAAAGTCTTTATCATTTCAAACCACTATACCGATTGCTATGTACACTATTTCAAGTAAGAAACAAATGAGCGTAACAAGAAATTTAGTTGATGCTCCAATCAACTACTATGACTTGGACCACACGTAATAAACAGTCATAGCAAGTTACATGGTGCATGGCTGCCTACCTGTGGAGAATGTGATGACCAGGATGAGATCAATGCATGGCAATAGGCAATTCTTGATGATATCTTATTAATTTGGTACCATTCAGTACAGTATTTATTACCGTCCAATCCGAAACCAAAAATGGAAGGTACGTACCAAATTAAGTCCTTAATCTATTTATTTGTTGATTTTAAGATCGAAAGAGAAATTAAGAGAACCACCCAACGTCGATGGTATATAAATTAAGCAACTGCTCGGGAATGAAAATTCTTTAAGTTATTACACCCTTTGGTCCTTAACTGAAACCGCGAACATTTTTGTCGTCGTCGAAACACTGAAACTAGCTGAAAACATTTTTGTTGAAACACCGAAATTCAATGAAACGACATTGCATTTGGAGACACGTAACCGCTTAGCCTGTTGAAGGCTGACCGCCGATTAATAGCGTGTTAATCAAATACCATTGTGAAATTCCTTTCTCTTTCCTTTTCCGCTAATTGATATATAAATATATATCATCAGGGGCGGAGCCAGACTTTCAGACTATGGGGGTCAAACGCGAATGGGGGTCAAGCATATAAAATTTTCCTACTACGAATGGGGGTCAATTTCACTCTATCCATAATATTTTACTTTAAATTATATTAAAATGAGGTATAAATAAAAAAAAATTCAAAATGAATGGGGGTCAATTGACCCCCATTCAATACATGTAGATTCGCCTCTGTATATCATGATATGCAAAGTCAAACTCATACAAACAATATATAGTCAAATAGTTAAATACATCTGACTGAATCGATACTTCTATAATGGAAACCCTGCTACCTAACTTTTACTTCCTGAGAGTTAGGAATCTGCTCGATCGGTAGCTAAGTTAATAAAAATGTTTAAGGTTTACATTCAACCTGATTATATTGGTTTGAAATATTTTTTAAGTCAATTTATCCGTAAATTCACTTAATCTATCTAATTATTTAAATACGGATTTTGTGAGTTAATTATACGAGTTAAGTAGGTTGTAATTTTAACTGAATACTTTTTTTCTTTATATAGGTGGGAGGTCAAGCTACTCAACTATTTAAATATCTACAAGGAATCTTCTCTCTGAATTTCTACGTTTCACACATAAGACATTGTCTTTGCCACTAAACTATATGTTGGTTCTAAACCTTTTCATTATTTATACTTTATATTTTAATAAAGTAACAATGTTTTAACTATAGAAAATAAATAATAATATATAAAATAAATAATGATAATTGAGAATTAATTGAACTGTGGGCTTAGTGCAATGCCACAATTAGCTTCCGTCTCTCTTCGGAAAGACGCATGTTTAATTTTCGAGAATAACATCCAAAATATACTGAGTGTACCTAGGCTCTTTAATAAAAATTAATTAATTAATTAATTGAGCATTAATTAGATATAAGGTAGAAATTCTAATATAACTCAGTATTAAGGATGAATAACGACATATACCATTCATAAGTATATTTAAATTGATAATAATGAGAAAAATTCAAAGTTCAATTTCTATTATTTATTCCTCAAAAGTCAAAATCTTTCCTAGAGTCAGAACTTTAACAAGATCATGTCTGCCTATACGCCTTTTTATTTTTAATAATGCGTTGTTTTAAGCTATTTTATGATCAGTGAATTTAACTTGGAGCAAATTGACTGCGCTTCTCAAGGCTGTTTTATTCGATGAGGAAAGGGCCGAAATTTTTATTATATCCTCCAAAATAGGAAATTCCAAACATGTCCTCAAATTTACAAAATTTCGATTTTTGCCCCTACTGCTAGTTGGGAGCGGTAGACAATGTTTAATACCGCTAGCATGCTAGCTGTATTTTTATCAAAAAGTATGATCATCTATTAATTCGGCTGAATATATAAGTTTTGTACACTTTCGAAAATAGATAAAATATCTTATAAATATTTATATGTACTAGAAAATCACAAAAAAAAATGAAATATTGTATAATTTAAATATACTAGAAGGATCACGAAATATTTTTTAGACCAAATTTTATGTGGCTGAAAAAAAAATTTGAATATGAGTTATTGATTCCAGTTTAACTTTAGATAAGGATCAATAAAAATATTTCATGGTCCTAATATGTTCAAATTCTAAGTTACTCTATCTATTTCTTTAGAAGTCATATTTCTTTAGAAGTCATTTTATATTTATAATATTTAACTAAAAACACTTCAGAGAAATAGATAGAGTACCTTAGAATTTAAATTTACTACAAGGACCATAAAACATTTTTATTGACCCCGATTCAAATTTTGAACCGAGATCAATAACTTGGATCTAAACTTTTTTTTTTCCAGCAACACACTAAAAAAACTTTTTTATTTTTTTCTAGCCTAAAAAATGTATCATGATCTTTCTAGTATATTTAAATTATAAGATATTTCATATATTTTCTTTTGTGAACATGTAGTACATATAAATTATAAAATATTTCATCTATTTTTAATAATTAACAAAACTTATATTCAGCATAACTAAAAGAGTTGGGATATCATATTTTGGGAAGTAAAGATATCGTTTTATTTTCTATTTATATCTTCATTTTTAAAGTTTAAATAGTCAATCTGAACCTCCTAACATGATCTTCATATTGAAATGTACTTGGAAACCAAATTTTACGTACTACGAAAATTTTTACTATTTCTTTTAGAAATTATGACATCACTGTTTTTCATAAAAAATAGTGATTTTTAAAAATTCTACGAAAATAGTAAATTTTTTTCAAAAAATATATAATTTGGTCGCTAAGCACAGTTCAATATAAAGATTTTGTTGAGAAATTTGAATTAACTATTTAAAATTTTAAAATGGAGATATGATATGGAAGTAAAATAGCTTCTCTATTTCTCAACGCATGATAGTCTAACTCGAACTAAAATCTGGTCAAACTTTTTGAGACAGTGATACTCAGTATATCATTGAATATATTCCATGAAGTATGAACCGAAATTTTTTATTTATAACATTTATAAAAAATAAATTAATAAAATAACCATCGTTTTTGGTCAATTCTAAATCTAACACGGCCGCAGAATACCGAAGCGGACCCTCATATGGGTCCGCAGAATGCCGGAGCGGTCCCCAGCCTATATAAGGGGCCGCTGGATTCCGATTTCATAACATCTCATTTCAAGTTTCAATCCCTTCAACCTCGGCTAAGTTTTCTTCTTCTTCTCTAGTTTTAATTTTTAGTGTAGAGTAGTAATTAGGTGTAGGTTTAGGGTTTAGGATTAGGATTTAGGGTTTAGGGTTTAGATTTAGCATTTAAAATTAGATATTAATTTAGGGTTTACAATTAGAATTGTACCCAAATTTAATTAGAATTGTACCCAAATTTAATTCGATTGTACCCAAATTTAATTAGAATTGTATCCAAATTTAATTAGAATTGTACCCAAATTTAATTCGATTGTACCCAAATTTAATTAGATTGTACCCAAATTTAATTAGAATTGTACCCAAATTTAATTCGATTGTACCCAAATTTAATTAGAATTGTATCCAAATTTAATTCGATTGTACCCAAATTTTATTAGATTGTACCCAAATTTAATTAGATTGTACCCAGTTTTTGGTCCTGGGGTCCAGCAGACATCCGAGATTGAGGAGGTTCGCCAGGAGCCGGTTCAGTCTACGGATGTCCAGGCAGACGACTCTGCATCCTCCGCAGATACTGACGAGACGCCACTCTGCAGGCGGGGTCGGGGGTATAGGAAGAAGAAGGCGAGGACGGTGTTTAGTCCAGAGCCGTAGATTTTCATTTGTTGTACTGTTAGATGTTTTGTTAGATTCTTATATGTAGTATTGGTAGATGTTTTGTCAGATACTTATTTATTTAGTTGATTAGTTTCTTGTTTGTTTGATTTTGTTGTTATTTATTTATTTGGTTGATTTCATTATCTCAGAGTACACAAAAGAATTTCAAAGAAACCACATATCTAAAATATCTAAAATATTTCAAACCAACGACATATCTAAAATACGATACGACCAAAAATCAATTTAAACTCCATTCGAAACTAAATAAATAACCCTTAACAAATTACAATTTTGTATTTCTAAAATAAAAAATAAAGGGTCCGCTCCGGCATTCTGCGGCCCTGGGGCCGCTCCCGCATTCTGCGGACCCATATGAGGGTCCGCTCTAGCATTCTGCGGTCTCCCCCTTATGGGTCCGCTCCGGCATTCTGCGGCCGTGTTAGATTTCCCAGAAACAATGGTTATTTTATTAATTTATTTTAAAAAAATGTTATAAATAAAAATTTCGGAAGTATGAACTCATGCTGTCTTATCTTGTGGCAATTATTTATATAGAGCGGGAAAAATGGCACAATGGAGCCGGCTTTGTCCGGCATGGTTACAACACGGAATAGTACGGTATGTGTCGGTTACGTGATGTGATTTATGTGTTCCATGTCTTGATCATTCGCATGTCATAAATTATTTTGAAAATTTAGCACGACATGATACGTGGTCATGCGAGTCACGTGTAATTAGAACCGTTAGATCATGAACAAATAATTAATCTTGAATAAAATAATCTAGATTATGATCACATAGTCACGCGAGTCACGCGAGTCACGCTTGGTCATGGCTCGTTTGGACACGACATGACTCACGTGGCGTAACCATTCGCGTGTTATGACCACCTCTTGACATTTTGATCACGACACGGCACAGCACGACATGGGACCAAAGTCACAACATGTTAATTACGGCACGAAATGTCACGTTTTTTCCACTCTATTTATATTTTTTACATTACATTGACCATATTTCATATTAGTCTATTATTGTTGCATTGATCTACTAAATAAGTACTAATATAAATTAAATTTTGAACTATTAATTCTTGACAAATACCTACATACACTATTTTAAAATGTTTATAATAAAAAATATATAAAACTCACATAAACAAAGAAATCGTTTAAAAAAAGTTGTTTTTTTGGGTGCCAAGAGGCCTCTGAATTTTATAGGCGTCAAGAATAATTTTTGTACGATGCTATTTATATATAATCTCCATAAATATGGCATTGAAATGCCGCAATTTTTTTTTGTTATTCATATAAAAAAAGTCATATACATTGCATCTATGATAAAAAAAATGGCGGAGAATTTCAGAATTCGTATTCCTAAGGTAATATAATATTTTTGTTTGGATCTAGACCGTCCAATCAGAATCCACACGACTATTAAAGTAACCCCATGCGTTATAGTTTGGACTAGATTGACCCGGATTTCTATTGGACGGCTGTGATACAAAAAGATATTATGTTACCTCAGAGTATATGAATTCCTAATTTCAACTCTTCTTCATATGTGTATAGTATCAAATTTGGAATGCTTATCCACATATCTTTATGCATACAATATTCTCCGAGGAGATTGGTTTGAACGGTTTGAATTTGTCATTTGACTTCCATTCGATAGATTTTAGAGGTCAGAAGTATATTGTTGATATACTAGAGGAGGCGCATTAGCCACTATATATATATATACGGTGCTTTGCAAAGTAAACTCCCTGTTTACTTCGGGTCACTTTTTGGATTTTGAAAATTCAAACAACCGATCCGAACCGTTCATCATGTTTTAAATATTGAAATGTGCTTGGAGACCAAATTTTACATTTTTGGGAATTTTTTTACTATTTATTAAGCCACTTTGAAAATCGCTGATCCGACGGTGAACAGTAAAAAACAGTAAAATTTTCTGGACCACCGGATCAAAAACTTTCAAAGTGGCTTAATAAATAGTAAAAAAATTCCAAAAAATGTAAAATTTGGTCTCCAAGCACATTTCAATATTTAGAACATGTTGAACTGTTCGGATCAGTTGTTTGGATTTTCAAAATCCAAAAAGTAGCCCGAAGTAAACGGAGGGGTTTACTTTGCAAAGCACCGTAGCCTTACTCTATATATATATATACATATATATACATATATATATATATATATATATATATATATATATATATACATACATATATATATATACATATATATATATATATATACATACATATATATATATATATATACATACATATATATATATATATATATATATATTATTGAAAAAAATTTAAAACAAGACAATTTTTATAAAAAAAATACATTCAGAAGTTTGATCAGAAACAAATATCTCTTTCAAAAAAAATTTAAAAATGTGTATTTATAAACAATATAATAGACCATAAAAAAATTGTATTTTTTTAAAAGTTACATTACACACTGTAGAACTTGAGCACATCAAACACAACATTTTTAAATGAGGAAAGAAATGCATGTATGATCATTCGATCAAAATTTTGAAGAGAAAGAAATAAAATCAGAAAAAATGACGGTAGAGAGGATATGACATAGCTATGAAATTTAAAGATTTATTATTTTTTATGGAATATTAATTCAGCGTTTCTCAATGTTTTTATGTAATGATAATATTATTTGTTTTACAGTAGTTATAAAATTATAATCCACGATAATGATTTTCATAAAAACGAATAATAACTCAAGGCATTAATTTAATTTATTTAATTTAAAGAAATATATCCCTTGTACTGTTTGGTGCTTCACTTTTTAAAGTACTGCGTTTTTATTATTATTATTATTATTGTTATGATGATGATGATGATGATGATGATGATGATGACAATGATGAGGGTTCAAATCAGTCATAATAAAATACATTTGATATTAAATAAATGAAAAACATATCTAAAAATTTAGTTTTCTAATTTGAATAATATTTGATTTTTTTTTTCAAAATATAAAATAGATGCATTTGGGAAAATATTTCATACTACGCAAGTGCTGCTAAGTAGGATGTGAACTTCAATTTAGGTTAAAATATTGATATGGTTCATCTCAGCTTTTAGTTTGTTAATATGATGCATTACAATTTGTTTGTTATGAATGTTCCTGATTAATTTGACACTAGTAAATTAGTTTTCATAATATATTATAGTCAACATCATTTGAATGCAAGCCATAGAAAATCAAATTGGTCCATAACAATTTACTTATTTCAATAAAAAAGGGGGGCCAAAACCGCTGGCAGCTATTCCTTTGATTATATATAAAAGAAAATAGGAAAGCATTAATTAGGGACAAAGATGGTATAATGATAAAAAAATTCATGTTGCGCTGAATATTTGAAAGTAAGCCCTCAATATAGCGCTACCCAAAATAAATTGTCTTTTGATTTTATTAAATATAGTATTTACGTTCTAATCATAATAGTAATTAGTTTCTGGTTACTTTAACTCAAGTCTTTTTTTAATATATAATTTAAATATCGTTATAAAAAATTCCTTAATTTTTCTTCTTCTTTTCTGTGTGAGAAGTATTCATATAATTGTTGTAATCTCTTAATAAGGAGAAACCATACTAAAATAATATTTTTGTAGATTTTAGTTTAATTTCAGAAAGTATAAAATATGGATATTCCTATATTTAAGTTAGAAATAAATATTTGATTTTCATAATTTCTCACAATATTTTCATAGATGTAAAAATAATTTTCAGTAAATATAAAATTTAGAAAATCCTTATTTAAAGATAAATTTGAGCAAATATAAAATTTAAAGATCCCTTTTTAATTAAAAATAGTAATAGAATAAAAATAACTAAAAGATCTTCTCGTTAATTTCATACTGATTTATTTAGGTTAGTTTTATGATCACTATATTAAGATTTCCGATTTGTTTGCAATAAAATGAATTGTTAAAGTAAACTAATTAAAGTTTATGAGTTAGGATTAATAACATGTAAATATAATACTAATAATAAATCAAGGAGTTTTGGAAAATGAGAACGAGTGAATATTATACATTATTAATTAGAAGTATATTATTGTCTCAGGTTTGTCTATTAAATGCTTAAACGACGCAAGGCACGATCAAGAAAATTACTCAGATATTAGGTGCGGGCTTCTTATACTTTTTTTTAAAATTAATTATTCTATCTTTAGTCATGTTTTATTTAATATTATTAGACTTGTTTGCATTTTGAATTGAACATCCGTTTGTCCTTAGTGCTCCAAATGAAAATAGAAAAATGATAGGATTAATTCGTTTGGAACATATGACTTGAATGAAATGTATTGATTGAGCATAATATTAGTATAAGAAAACGAATGAACAATCAGAATTAAATGAATGAAAAGGCCGATATGCGGGGCTGCTAGTTGTAGTCAGGACCGACATGCGGGGGCTGCTAGTCGCAGTCGGGTTCAATGTTGGAAAGGCTGATACATGGGGACTGCTAGTTGTGGTCGGGACTGATATGCGGGGAATGCTAGTCATAGTCGGGTTCGATGTTGGAAAGGTCGATACACGGGGACTGCTAGTCGTGGTCGGGACCGATATGCGGTGGCTGCTAGTCGCAGTCGGGTTCAATGTTTGAAAGGCCTATACGCGGGGCTAGTCGCGATCAGGACCGACATGCGGTGAATACTAGTTGCAGTCGGGTTTGAGATATAGCGCATCCTCAAGTGAGAGATGATTAGTGAATAACGCATCACAAGCGAAGTGATGGTCAGTGATTAATCATTTTAAATATGTGACGAGTTGTCTCGGAATGGAACAGATAAGATCAGATAAAATAATCATTGCCCTTATTACAGTTATGATGTGTTGGCCGTACGCTTAATTAAAGTCAGTATAATATATATAATCCTAGGAAATAATACAAGATTCTCTGTCAGGACCCAGAATATTTTACTGTCACATATAAGTCTGCAAATTTTCAGCAAAACAGGATATCCTCTCTTACAAAATATAAAAAGAAAAAAAATAATAAAAAAGAAGAATAAAATTGCCAAAAAATAATTCTTTTGGCGCAACATATTAAACTAATAGTTCTATGTTTGTCGCTCAGAAATATCTATTTTCGTTGCTTTGAACTCCACAAGTAACAACTTTATTAGATTTTAGTTTCCTTACAAACCACACAAGAGCTCCAATTCCAACAGCTCCAGCAACCGAAAATACAACAGTTCCTGTAAATATGAGCAGTTCATTCAACACCTTAGAGTGAATATTTTTAAGGAATCAGAATTCAATATTTAGTATTAAAAAGTATATATTTTTTTATGATGCACTTAGCAGGGATTTGATGAAAGTTCTTACCAGCAATCACAGTTGGTGATGTTCCATGCTTTGATTCAGCATCTGCAAATGAATAAAAGTTATATCTAAGAGGAACTTCACAACTAAATTAATAAGTTTCTTTGACTTTGATCCTTTGCATATTGTTCGCATTTTAATTTTTAAAAATGGCTTTTGCAACAATCATTTTTTCAACTTTGGTCCTTTGCAAACTTTCTGACAGGGCGAATTGCATGGTTTGGTCATCAACCCACGCCATTACCATAGCCAATTAATTTTCGAATTTATTAATTATTTGGGAACAATTGATTTTATATTTTTATCCTTTGGGTCAGACCTGGCTTAGCAGTCAGTATGCATCAATGCATGGGATTTTATTATTCTCTCGTGGGCTCTGTCTAGGCCCAGTACCAAGACTTATTGGAATGCCATTTTAAAAATTGGATCGTTGAACTTTTTTTAAGAAAAGAACATTGAATAAGAACAAGGCGACCCCATATGGTGCTTTGCAGCTTTGGACTGATATAATATTTTAGCATCCAAGACAGCGTATGATTGTTATTTTCAAGTCGTACACATTATAGCAAGCTAAGGTTAATAAATCGTATCAAATCGATTACTCACAATTGTTTCACGAAGTAAACTATATCTATTCAGCAAATGTGCAAGTTACCTGAGCAAAAGGTTGTCATGTTCCCCTCCTGGCACAGGCAAAGAAAATCCCTAGACTCAGTATCAAACCCACAAACACCGCCGCCTTTCCTGTTATCCTCACACTCGAGGCACCGAGTTGTCACCGGTATCTCGAAATCAATCCTGATGCCGTACTCTGGCTCTTGATCATAAGGTGGAACAGTTGTCCCTATTGTCCTCCAGTACACACCGGTGTACGACTCGCAATGTTTCAGCATGAGCCTCAGAGACTCAGAGGCCTTCGGGTAGTAGGAGCAACAGCTAACATTATTCTCTAGCAAGGCACTCGGGCAGCCTGGAAGGTTGCGGCACAGATATCTGTAATAGTAATACACAAATACTGTTTAGGGAAATAATGTTTTGTTAGATTGTTAATTAGTTTCTTCTGTGTGAGCATTCATCATTGTGTGTATCTATAAATATTTAAGTTTTCTGGTACTTGGGAATGGTCTAAGAGGACCCAAGTTGAACAGGAAATTTTTAATCTGAATTGGAATGAATGAAGTACTAGTTGCAGAATCACGCCCAATAACAATTATTTGTAAAGGAGGATAAAAAAGTACATAACAATGATAATCATAATGACAAATTGTTCAGCAAAAGGTAAAATAACACAGAATCTAAAAAAATTACAATGCTTAATTAATGTTTAACATAATTTATGTCATACCCTGAGCTGTCACAAGTAGAGCCACACCGGTCAGGAAATCGATCACAGTAAGCTGGTTTAGGCTCGATAAGCACAGAGTTCTTATCGCAATTAAAAAAGAGGTACTCGTTCCTTGTCGAAAGGGAAAACCTTTTACTGGTGTCAAGACTAAAAGGCGTTGCCGCAAAGTTGGTATCTGATGGATTGGCACAACTCCACATTGATGGGTCGGTTATGACAAGGTGTGGGTCGGTATAGTTGATGGATGAAACAGGGTAAGATCCAGACGGGGTACGGAAATGGAGGATTGATGAATTGGTACAGAGAAGCATGTTGCGATAATACGAGCTGCCGCAGCCATCATCTATGCTTAACGGGTAGTGAATTGGAATCTCACCACAAAAGGTCCGACAAATGGTAGATTGAGAAGATGATATATTGATAATAGTGGAGATATAGAGAAGGAAGAAGAAGATGAAAGCCATGGAAATAAGAAGATTACACCATTGCCAGTGTTATTTTGCTTTGATAGCATTAATTAGAGATTGAAAGGATAAAGTGCAAAAGGAGGCCATGGGGTTCTGCTAATACTTTTGCTTTATTCCATTGTCAACTTTAATTTGGTTCAGTGTATAATATCTAAGTCTGCCTTGAATTATCAGGATTAAAAGAAGTACTATCTGCAGATTGCTTCAGACTCAAGAAATGGATCTTTAACAATAGTTATTACATAATAATTTATTTTGTTTAATGTAAATTCAAGTACCTGATACGAGCATCTTATTCAAGTAGTTCTTAAGAAAAAAAGTTCTAATGCAAATTTTCTATTATGGGCCTTCAGCCCGTGACATGTAATAAAAAAATGGAGGTTATAAATCTCAACATAAATCAAATTCCAGGCCCAGAAAAATCAGAGGCATTTGCAGTGTCAGGCTGTGTTGAGGGATTTTTTTTAAAAACCATAATTAAAATAATTAAATTTACCTAAACGACATGATTGTTCAAAGATTTACAAAAATTATCAATACCGAGATGCCAATTCGGTCCGAACGAATTTTTTTCTCCGGACCGAATTGGCATTTCGGTCCCCCCTCATTTTCAACTATTGCGCAGCCCACGCCACATAAAATCCAACAAATTTCCGGACCGAATTGGCATTCCGGTCTGGAGAAAACTTTTGGCCGGACCGAGATGCCAACTCGGTCCCATTGTTTTCTTTTCTCTGCTTCCTTTCTCTCTTTTCTTCCATTTTCCTTCTTAACCCAGCCCGAGCCGTGATTTTTAATTTTACCCAAAAAAAAAAATATTTTAATATAAATGGAAATGGTATTTTATAAAAACTTATCAATAATATAAATGGAAATGGTATTTTATGAGGTAGTTTATTTTATATTATTGATAAGTTTTTATAATATAATTCTTTGTAATAAAAATAACTTTAGAGTTATCGGTGAATAATTTCTAGGGTTATCGGTGAAAAATTACCATTTAATAAAATAATAAATGAAATTTTATATTATTGATAAGTTTTTATAATATAATTCTTTGTAATAAAAATAACTTTAGGGTTATCGGTGAATAAATTTCTAGGGTTATCGGTGAAAAATTACCATTTAATAAAATAATAAATGAAATTTTATATTATTGATAAGTTTTTATAATATAATTCTTTGTAATAAAAATAACTTTAGGGTTATCGGTGAATAAATTTCTAGGGTTATCGGTGAAAAATTACCATTTAATAAAATAATAAATGAAATTTTATATTATTGATAAGTTTTATAATATAATTCTTTGTAATAAAAATAACTTTAGGGTTATCGGTGAATAAACTTCTAGGGTTATCGGTGAAAAATTACCATTTAATAAAATAATAAATGAAATTTTATATTATTGATAAGTTTTTATATTATAATTCTTTGTAATAAAAATAACTTTAGGGTTATCGGTGAATAAACTTCTAGGGTTATCGGTGAAAAATTACCATTTAATAAAATAATAAATGAAATTTTATATTATTGATAAGTTTTTATAATATAATTCTTTGTAATAAAAATAACTTTAGGGTTATCGGTGAATAAACTTCTAGGGTTATCGGTGAAAAATTACCATTTAATAAAATAATAAATGAAATTTTATATTATTGATAAGTTTTTATAATATAATTCTTTGTAATAAAAATAACTTTAGGGTTATCGGTGAATAAATTTCTAGGGTTATCGGTGAAAAATTACCATTTAATAAAATAATAAATGAAATTGGACAGAAAATATGGGCGAAAAATAACTTTAGAGGAGAGAGGATTTATTGGACAGAAAATGGTCTGGACCGAGATGGCAACTCGGTCCGGCCAAAAATCCTTTGGACCGAATTACCATTTCGGTCCAGAGGGGACACCCGATCGGCCGTGACTGAAATGCCAATTCGGTCCGGAGTAAAAAAATTCGATCGGACCGATTTGGCATCTCAGTATTGATGGTTTTTGTAAATCTTTGAGCAATCATGTCGTTTACGTAAATTTAATTATTTTAATTATGGTTTTTAAAAAAAATCCTGTGTTGAGCCATCTATTTCCTACTGAATCAAAACAAAGGCTAATACTGGACAAAATTATTTTACCTGTCTACCGTCTACGTCTCTACGAATCTATCCGATTCAATAGAATTGTACATTTTGAGAGGACACTGTTCCGTATATACGGTATATTGGTATGAAATGAGGTATTTGTTCCTAACAAACAGGAATAGACAAACAAGTGAATTGGAGATAAAAGAGTTCGGATTCTCTACTACAAGGGATGGCAATTGTAATGTTGTGATAGATCACGGACAATACAGTTGAAGCGCCTCAACTTTTTTCAGTCCCATTTTTTTTTTTCTTTTTTTGATTAAAGGACTCAGTAAATCCAACCTTTTTTTAATTCGAAAATTGAACCTGTATCTTTTTGAAAGAGATATGAGAGCTCATGCCACTGCATCAAACCCGTGGTTCTTCTCAGTCCCAGTTTAATCTTTACATTTATAGATTTGTACTGTCAGTAACAAGCCGCATATTTTGATTTCCATACAACCCATGGAATATGAATTTAATTGATTTCTATTGATAGATGGGCCAGCCAGCGTATCCGCCACAGGATAAGCTGATAAGATCACACCGAACTACATATTCAATGCTGCCGGTTAATAAATTTATGTTTTCAACAATTTTTCCTCAAAAAACAAATAGAAATCTTGCAGTAGAACTGGGGTGTTCTAAACTTCATCGAGTGTTTTTGTGAACTCAACTCAAAAATCTATCGGATAACTTCAAACAATAAATTCAAACTATTGAAATCCATCTATCTTACGAGTGATGCATCTACCTGTGAAAATTTTAAATTTTCAATCTAATTTTGTAGAGTCAACTGGTAAAAAATTGTTCAAAAAATTAATGCATTGAAATTAATTTATAAATCTTTTAATTTAGACCCGCTTGACTTTATACTAAATTAATTCGAAAGTTTAAATTTTTTACATGTAGATGCATCACTCGTAAGGTAGATGAATTTCAACGGTTTAAATTCGTTATTTAAAATCAATCCGATAAATATTAGAATTGAGTTCACAAAAAAACTTGATAAACTAAAAACACCCTAGTTCTACGTGAAATTGTGTTACATTGATCCGTCTAATTTGTTATTTTACAACTATACTTTTTTTATGGTGAGAAACTTTGAATATATTAAAATATTTATAACAGAATTTTTTTTAATAAATTGTTAGGTAAATTTTATGCAAAAAAAATTGTTTGATATACTTTAGCATTGTCTTACTGAATTGTTGCGTATATATTCTCTAATTTGTGTAAATATTCGACAAATGTTATACAAAATGTAATTCTTTCTCATTCAGAAGTAATATATTGAAAAGTTTGCTTAATCTGCAATTATAAGAAAATAACGTTTGCAAATAATTTTTTCCTTTCACCCGATTTACAAATAATCTTTTTCTCCTTAGCTCTGAATTTTTGAAAGAAACCGCAGCTATGAGTTAATGAAACTTGCGTGTATCTCCTTGCGTAAAGCATCTGGGATCAAAATCCGAAGAAATGTTAAATTTAGACTTTAATTTGAAGATGCGCGAGCCACCTGTTTCGTACTGAAACAAAGTTTCTCCAATTTGTAAGAAATTATGTGGGAGACGATTGGTTGGCTTTTCTTTTCTGATTTGAGATAATCTTAGATGGAGGGGAATAACTTTGATATATTTGCAATTTTACATGTCATCCGGGTTGTTAAAAATGGAAAATAAAAGCATTTCTTCTGAACAATCAAATATTCTTAAATTTTTAAAGTTAGCATCCCAAAAAATAATAAATAAAAAAACCACTACTTTTGGAGAATTCTAAATCTACAACGGCCGCACCGGTGTTTTGCGGCTCCATTTCCCCAGAACCGCAGAATGCCAGTGTGGACCCTGAAAAGAGGCCGCATAATGCTGGAGCGGTCCCAATTTATATATTTTTTATCAGAAATGTTTATTTGTTTGGTTAGATTTTTTTTTAAATGTCGTTTAATCTGAAATTGTTGTTCGTTTGTCTGATCAAATATAAATAAACATTAATAATAAATATAAAGGAGCCATAATAATATAAAAATAAATATAAAGAAGCCTACAATAGAACAATATAATGCTAATGTTCTCATGAGTACATTAAAATACGTCTAATAAATAAAAAATAAACAATATTTTTATGAATACAATTAAAACTAGATACACATCCAATCTATTGATAGGCTCTCAACCTGCAAATTTTTAAATAGTGACTGTTAGATCTAGATCTGATTGTTTTAATATTTTTATTAAAAGTTGAAATTGATTAGTAAAAAAAAATTAACTTCCTCGTGCATCTCGAGCAGCTATGTTCTGTCCTTCTTGTGTATCTCAGTTAGCTTGGTGGCCTCTTCTTCTCTTATTTAGTAAGTCCAACCACATCGGAATTCCGATGTGGTAGTAGTGACTTACAAAACATGAAAACACGGTATTATGTCCAATTGAGGCTTCTGACATGTGCATTCCACCGTGTGATCATCCCTGATGACCACCGTGTATTTAAAATTAGCCTTGGTAAACCGGCCATAGTCGTCAGGTATGAAAGCGTGAACTCTCTCTTGTGTGGAGGTTACCTCGAACTCGTTGTAGTGGCCAAACCCCCCAAGCGTTTTTATAGTATCGGAGCTCTCGAACCGTTTGTTAATAAGCACAAAAAATTAAAAAATAATGATAAGTCAGATTTTTTTAACGAAGTTACTAAAATTATGAAGAAAAAACTACAAATAAAAATACCTTATGCACACGACACGAGAACTGTTGACCTTGACTGGCTTTAAATTCTGCTTTGGCCCTTCTTTGCGCAAACTATCTGAGACATTTGTAAAATGTGTCTTCAATTATTGCTGCCACCGGTAACTTATGAGATGATATGAAAACATTATTTAGCGACTCGGAACCGTTTGTAGTCATAATTCTCCAACGGTAACCACCGTCCAACGCTTGGAATTCTTCCATGGTTTCGGACACTCATTCTCATCTTGATCCAAATACTTACCCACACTGTCCAGCCAATTGAGAGCACGGTCACATACATCTCCCATTACTTGCATTTCTTGCTTGTATCTCATCATCTTCCTCTTAGCTACACACATCCTAAAAAACTTGATTACTGCTTCACTGCGACCGTTCTTCTTCATGTTCTCGGCTATGTGAGTAGCACAAAGACGGTGAACACATTGATCCTCATCCTCATCGTTCCATCCCAGATCATCTTGTCTGAACATCTTCTTGATACCCTTGCCCCTATCAGTGATTACACACATGAATTTGGAGCGAATTACGTTGCGTCGCAACCATTGCATGAACCACGCACAATCTACGAAATTCTCTGATTCTACCAGTGAAAAAGCCAACGGGAGAAGCTGATTTTTTGCATCGTACCCGGTTGCAATAAAAAATTTGTTTGTATTAAGCCAATCAACAATTTAAATCAACCAAATTAAATAATGTTAATTAAATAAATTAGCTACCTTTGTACCGTCCTAACAGGAAACAAGCATCAGCGGTGATTACTAGTCTGATGTGTTGAAAAGAAGCTATGCACTGTCCAAATGCCCATGCCGCCCTATGAAAATACTTGTATGGTCCCAGTGTACCGGTGGGAAATGAGGTCACCTCAAACAATGTTTCTGTCAATAAATTAAAAAAAATATGTTCAATTGTTGATTTTGTTACAATGACGTAAAAAAAAAAGGAACAATATAGTACCTGGGTTCTTTCTCTTGATTGCCTCTAACAACGAAACTATAAGAGTGTATGACCCCTCCCAACTACCAAATTGGCGGGCAATTGCCAACTCACGGCTGCGCCATAGTTTGTTGTACGCCGGTATCTGACCGTTGTATCCTTCATCAACAGCGATCCTGATAGCTTGGATACTCAAATCAACATCATTCCTCATGTGAGCCGATGTGCAATCGGTAACCATACTAGCCGACAACTGTGCATGATCTATTATTGTCGCATCCGCGTGACAAGAATGTTGTGTTGGGCACTTAGAGACACGCCATTGTGTACCGTAACTGGTGGCCTTTGCGAGTATGTACCAACCACATCTACTGTCCTTACACTTGAACCTAATTTTGGTTGTGTCACTGTGCGTATTCTTTATCTCTTTGCTGCAAAGTATGTGAAACCTACCAATTGCGCTCTTCATTTGCTCTTTTGAGTCATATGTTTATCCCTCAGACAATTCATTCTCATACTCTGCTGCCCTTCCAAACAAACCCGAATTTGCTTCCTGAAATCTTGCTGATGTGTCATTAAAAGCCGCAATCAGGTGCTCAAACCCGCAATTCATTATCCGAAACCCACGATCCATTATCCGAAACCCGCGATCGACCTTGAAAAACCTATCCAAGCACAGGCATGGTATCTTCCTCGTCACTATAGTCGCCATACCCTCAGGATCATCACCCCAATTTTCCTCTGCCTCTTGTAATTCCGGATCCATTGTTTCATCGGTTTCATCCGGATCACAAGATTGACCCCAGTGAGCGGTCCGACTAAATGAAGACTGGTCAATCTGAGGTGGGGCCCGACGGGAGGGCCGACTACTGTACTGTCGGTCCCTCTGAATTAGGGCCCGACTACTAAATGGTTGGTCAATTTGGACAGGGGATGGAGGTTGCCAGATGAGTTACTCCAACTACGACCCTGGATTAACCTCATAACTGGTTGGTACGCGGACTCTAGTAACCTCCACATATAGATCAGTTATCTTGTATGCACCCCCCAGAAAAACTCATGGTTTGGTTGTACAATACCTGCCAGACTCCCTCATTCGTAACTGGAAAGAGTTAGAACTAGGTTTGTGCCAAACTAGTCGGCATGCTAATTTTGGCCTCCATTTTAAGGTCATATTGACCCTGATCCAACCCCAAACTCTGACATATACTCGATTTAAGCCCCCACATAATCAGTACCCGGCAATACCGGAATCACAGTAACAAGTCTGATACTATAATAAACCCCATTAGGACCTGTTAAAACATCCCCACCAGTATAAATGGATACCATAAGAGCCATTTTGAATCCAATACACAAGAAACCTAAAATTAAAAATTAACTAAATTAATTATTAACCTACTAAAAATAAAAAAAATTGAAAAGAAGAGAAAAAAAATCTTACAGATCAGAGGCTGTTGTCCAGATGAGAGTGTGAAATGAATTTCTCTATCATGGATAAAATTATAAAAGAAGAGGGGCCGCAGGCGCATTGTGCTGTCCTGACTGCTCCGGCATTATCCGGCCCCTTTTCAGGGTCCGCACCGGCATTCTGCGGTTCTGGAGAAATGGGGCCGCAGAATACCGGTGCAGCCGTGGTAGATTTAGAATTTTCCAAAAACAGTGGTTTTTTGGTTTATTATTTTTTTGAGATGCTAATTTTAAAATTTTTGGTTGCTTCTATGAAAGCAATTTTGAGTATGATGTGCATAATTTTTATATACATCGATCTCAATAGACATCCTATGAGAAATGTAATAATTTTCTTTTTTTATTAAAAATTATATTTTTGTTGGTAACTTTATTTGAAAATAGAAGAAATTGTTTACACGAAATATAAGTGGCAATGGTTTCATCTGCATCACATAAATGACATTATTATCACCAATCCATCTCCTTTTATTAGCAAATTTTAGGTAACATTCTTTTTGCATTGTGCTTGCAACATGCAAATTTTATTTTTCTATGATGAATTTTAATTGTCACCATATATACATAAACGGATTTAATTTTGCTAAAATCCAACCATGCATTTCTTGATTTGCTTGTAGTATTTTCTTTTTAGACCCATTTCCAAAGAATTTTTGTTGTTGTTAACAAATAAAAAAAAATACTAGTTCTTACGATTTGTGCCAATCTTCTAGCAACATACTAGACAAAATCTTTTTAATTGAACATCTAAAGATTGATCATTCCAAGCTTGTTGGACACAAATTTCAGGATTTGGTCAGATTTTAAATAAAAATAGAAATGCAATTGCTAAAAACAATTATCAATCTAAATCTAAATGTCCAAAATTCACATACTGCCCATTACCAATTTGATAAGCTATGCTCATTTCTCCTATCACACTGAATTAATGAAAATACAATTTATATTAAACCATTCAAATTCTAAATTTGTAATTTTTTCAGTTCGAACCAGTTAGGCTTCGTTTTATTTTAAAATAATTAAATTTGTACAATAAATATTTCTATAAAAGAATCTTACAATTAAGTAAATTTTAAATATAAATAAATATTTTCTTTCATAAACCGAAAATCTTATAGTAAAATATAATATGATTAATTGCGCATAAAAGTTTCTATAGAGAAGAAAGATGTGTTTATTATTAAATGAGAGATCATGAAAAAAATATTAGTCGCCCAATCATATTAAATTAGAAGAGAAGAGATGATAGAATCGTATTAATGAGAATGTTAATGATATGGCATATATGAAAAAAAATTTAAATTTAAATCTCTTTATATTGCTTAATTACCTTTCAATAATTTTTATATAGAAAAAAGTGCATATATAGGAAAAACATAAAGCACTCCATTCACTTACGTTGGTCTGCCACTACTAATCGTTTCCAATTCTGTAATTTAGCCCCTACGTTGCCTATGATATATTGATATTTCTTACCACACTGTGAGAGTGTGAGTGTGAGGTGATCAAGTTTTTATTATGCAACGGCACCACTAAAAATATCTAATTGATAAGATAGATATTTTAGAATTTAAGATTTCATCTAATTCACTGTATTTTTCTCACTAAAGTGCAGAGGAATCAATTAAGTTTACTAAACTTAATGCCTAGTACAGTAGTACTTTATTGTTTCTATATCTCAATAATTGGCTTTATGAAATAATATAGTGGCGTAGGCATAATAACATCAGAATCTATCCCCATTCCTTTTTTTTTCTCAGCTTCTTATTATACTTTTTTTTTATTGATGCAATAGACCTTGGGAAGGCACAATTCCTTGTTGGACTGTTTACTCGTTTTGAGAGGGAACAAGGCGAAACGCCAATTGGCCGATTTTTTTTATTTTACCCTAAAAAAAAATATTGAATCTACCCTCAGATTTCAAAAATTTAGAAAAATGACTTGATCGCCTCACAGTGGAGCATACCTGACCGCCCCACGGTGAGACGGTTAGCTATGATTTTTTTTTCTAGAGATATTTAGTATGTATAGAATGAATGTTTTATGTACAGACACTAAAAGCAATTTAGTCTCACTGTTTTTATGATTTTCTTTTTTTTTTTCTTTCTTTTTGGATACTCATATTCTTTTATTTTGTAAACAGAATATATAACAAATAAAATATATATGTGTGAAACTAGAGCTGAACCTTAGATATTGTATAGAACTCATGTACCAAGAAAATACACTCGTGTTATCTTTAATAAAATATTGGCAATTTTCTTTTATTTTTAAGTCATTTTGTGCCATCTTTCATAAATCATAAAAAATAGTAAAAAAGTTTCAAAAATAGTAAAAATTGGTATTCTACAAGTTCATTATATAACCAATTTACTGAGCTACTTAGATCGAAGTTTGAAGTTTATACGATAGGTTTCTAACTTACCGTTATTTTCAGAAACTTCAATTGCAGTTTTGAGGTCCTAAATGATATTTTTTTGCAATTCTGAGTGCGCGAGACATTTTGTAAGGTAAACTCTAGTTTATCTTTAAAATTCATATCTTCTCCCAAGCTTTCTGAAAAGTAGTCGAACGCTCAAAACAGAGTTTCCTACATGAAATTATAGTCAGTCAAAGTTAGTCCCGTTTGAGCTATTTTAGACAGATACATTCGGATTTCAAATTGAATGTACGTGATACATTTAGCTTTGAAGATAATTCAAATAATATTTATTTATTTACTTATACTTAATGGATTTTGGATTCGGATTGTATGAGATTTACTGTGAGACCAATATAGACCAAAATCAAACAATAAAAGTATCTAAAAAGAGAGAAAAAATAATAGAAATCTTAGAAGCATTAAGACGGAAATCATTCTATACATACTAAACAATCTCTAAAAAAAAAAAAAAAAATCATAGCTGACCGCGCCACTATGGGACGGTCGGCTTTGAAAGTGGACCCACTGTGAGGCGATTTTTCGAAATTTTGAAATATGAGGATAGATTTAATAATTTTTTTTAGGGTATTAATAAAAAAATCGGACCAATTGGTGTTTCCGCATTTAATGTCAAAAAATCTTTTTTTTTTTAATTATCCGTAAATGTTCCATTCATTTTATCAATTAGTATATATGTTATTTAGGGAAATTACATGGATATCGTATAAAACCATAAATTTAGAAGTTTCTAACTTTGAGTATTCATTCTTGGAGGAATGATTTATTGATTTATCCATTTTTTGGTAGTAATTAAAGAAATTTATTAGAGTTCTCAAGAATCTCAAGATGAAATTTAAACAATATATTCACCGTAATAAATACACTAGGATTACTTTATACATAAATGAAGGTTATGATGACATAGACACACAGTAATGAACTTTAGCGACACCATTATATTCTCAGTAATAATTCCAAAACATATATCTCTAAATAGGACCAATCTCACTTAACAAATAAAATAGTCTTAATAATTTAATATGGATTTTTTTTAAATGACTGAAATATCATTTAGGGTTATAGGAACTATAACTTAATATCATTGAGCTGTGCCAATTGACATACAATTAATTTTTCGAGGATTAACAATAACAAATTAAAGAGCTTAGTTTAACTATCTTTGTATTCCCTGTTCCATATTTATATTTATACGGAGACATATTGTTAAATTAATCCGGATCATGCGCTGTTTTGTTGCTAAAATTTTCACTAAGTTATTACCATAATCTCTTCTTATGTAGATGTCATGATCCGCTAAATAGTTGTGATTAAAAGAAATTTCGAATTGAATATCAGCCCTTCAATCAAATCGTCTACCAATGTTTGATGCTATGCATCTATTTTTATGTATTTTTACGTGTAGAAGTTCAAATTTATTTGGGCATGTATTTGCTAACGTCTCTCTAGCATTCCATTTCACAGAATCTACGATTCCTCCTCTTTCCCCATTTTTTCGAAAACTTTTCTAACCGCGCCCCCCCCCCCCATTTGATTGTCAGGTACTCAATTTTCTGATCAGTCTTGATTTCTTTTCATTTTTTAAATATTTTTTAAGGAATTTTTGGTTTGATTGATAATTGATTGGTCATTCAAATAAACATAGTAGGTTCTTATTATACTAGTTAACCTTTTATTTATAATTTTGGATTTAGAACCAATCTATTTTAATATCATTCATAATATTGTTGAATAATCATTTTCTCATCAGTATATTTTTATAATGAAAATATGTCATTATGTATGAGAATTTTTTGTGTCTCTTGTAATATGTCTCTGTTGCAACACACACACACGATGCTAGTAAGAAAATAAGCATGTTTATTTTTTAACAGAAGTAGAAAAATTTACCTACATACTATGGCAAAATAATATATTTTTGAATACAAATTTGGTTGGCATGCTATCGATAGTATAAGACATTCCGTGCTATTATGTCAAAATCCATTGAATAGATTTTAAACAACGAATTCAAATTGTTTTTTTGATGTCGAATTCAAACTATTAATACCGATTTACTTCATGAGCAATGTTTTTACATAAAAAAAAATCATAATTTTTTTAATTCATTGAGTATAACGTCAAACCATCAATAGTTGTCCTTTACTTTTGGTGCTTTTTTCAAAATATTTGCAATGTAAGAAATACTCCCCATGAGGTGCTATAAATACTTTTTTATTTCCTAACACAAACGTTAGGAGATATTTAGCTGTCAACCTTAAAAAATGATTTAAATTTATTATTTGGAATTTATTCAATAGATTTTCGAAGTGACACAAGGTATGACGCTATTCTATTGATAGTATAGCAGCCAAAACATATATCGGCATATGTATACTACTATAAAAAATATTGAACCAAAAATAAGTCACATTTACCTCAGATCTTCTAGATGCAACCTTGGAAGCTTCCATCGGTCACAGAAACGTCACATTTACCTCCCCATAGTTGCCTAAAATTTCTCTAATTATTACTTCACTTTCCTTTGTTTTTCAACTTCCTTTGTTTAGGTATTCTAGAAAGTAATTATTAAACTTTACTATTTTTGAAAAGAAAAAACTCGCAATTAACCGCCCCATTTTCTCTCAATCCAACAATAAACCTGCTAGCTCTGTCTTTCCCTCTTTCTCTATCTCTCTCTCATCTCCCAAAATTTAGAATCATTTTGCATGGCTTCCATGAAATAATATATCAAGTAAATAAAGGCGTTGAAGGGATAGAAACTTCGAGCCTGGCAATATATATAAAGTTCTTACGTCGCATTATAAGAATTAAGGAGATCAGATGGCAACCTTAGACAAAAAAGAAACCAAGAAAAATGAAAGAGTACCATTTTACAAGCTTTTTGCCTTCTCCGACGGGTACGACAAGGTTCTGATGTTTGTTGGATTTGTCTCAGCAATTGCCAATGGCCTCGCCATGCCTTTGATGACCCTCATCTTTGGTGAATTGATTGATGCATTTGGAGGCACCATTAAAGATGATGTTGTGCATGAGGTTTCAAAGGTGAGAATTTTTTATTGGATTTGGCTCAAGGGAAAATGAAACAGTGTACAATAATTATTGTGAAAAATATTTCTTGATATTTTCTTGAAATAGTTTCTTTTGTCGTTCTTTATTAAATGTTTAATTAAGGGGAAAAAATATATTGTCCTTGCATAATATTTATCTACCTCGAGATTTTTCTTTTATCTGAATAGTGATGATTCATGGAAAAGATATAAACAATTTTGGACTAGGATTTAGTTGAAATTTTTTATGTTTTCTATCATATGTTGTTTATGATTGCTCGTGGGATCCTTGTTTTTGGTTCAATTTTTGTACAAAACACTGTACTCTTTTTCAGAGTATATTGTTAACAATGGTTCTAGTAATTTTTTTTGCTTAGTTTCAACGCCAGAATGAAGTAACTTTTTTAATGTAGGTTAAGGCCTACCTTGGACTTTTATTAATTAAACCAATACAAATTTACGAAAAATTATTAAATATAACTTTTACATCAAAATTTTGAGAAATTATATTGCTTGAAGTATATTAAAATAATAATATTTTTTTTCCGGCCAATGCCAAAATGTTTGTGATATCTACGATTCTATGTAACACCTAACAAGGATATGATGAAAGTGAATGTTAAAAGATAGTCAATTATAATATTAAGTTTGGTGAATATATTGCTTTGCCGAGATTAATTAAGCCCAGTACGTGACGTTTGATCCTTTTTTTTTTTTTGTACTTTTCAGATAGCTTTGAAGTTTGTATATCTTGCTGCTGGATCAGGGGTTGCTGCATTTCTTCGTAAGTGTACTTATTACATGATCAATACTAAGTGCATTTAACCATTAATTTAGGATGCCTCTCCACCAAAGAAATGGAATATCAATTACTTGACCCAACAAGGATAATATGTCTTAATCTTAGATTCTTTCGTGAATGCTTAAATTCCTTAGTGACACTGAAATATCAACTTTTCACATGATTATTGGGTTATACGTTTCCAGATTCATTCAACACTCTAATTCGATGGGTGCCACACAAACTCTTCAAATTGCCAATTTTGAATCTATCAATTGCTTACCTTAATCTTAATTACCTACATTATAGTGCTGAGTTGTATGATATTGATATCATCAGTAAAACATGTATACTTTATTAAAAACGACCAATTTTTTTTTTAAATTGTAACAAGTCATGTACCATGATTAAAAGTTAACTCTTGGACTAACCAACCCAGCAATTTGTAACTGAGAAATTTTTTCTGATTCCATAAATCATGATAAAGAGTTGCTAATTTTCAAAAAAATGATAAAGAGTTGCTGGTGAGCAATAAGAATTTGCTTCCTTAAGTTTTTTTTTTTTATTGAGATAATTAATATATGAATTGATAGAGGTGGGAAGCTGGATCGTGGCGGGAGAAAGACAATCAGCAAGAATTCGCGGGTTATACCTTAAGACAATACTTAAACAAGATATTGCGTTTTTCGACACTGAGACAACAACGGGAGAAGTGATTGGAAGAATGTCTGGTGACACAATCTTGATCCAAGATGCCATTGGTGAAAAGGTATGATGTCTTTATTCTTTATTACTTTCTCGAGGAAGCATTTTATTTTTTTTAATTGCCTACCAAACACGGGGAATGAGAGGCACACCTGCCAAACCAGAGAGTTTTCTCTGGTTCTGTCACTTTACACACCAATGAAGGAGGTAGATAAGGAGAGATGATGATGAAGAAGAAGAAGAAGAAATATGTAGCGGTTGGATGTTTGAAATTGGGTGCGTCTTGTTGAAACCTTCCTTTGGTATTGGCAACTTCCTTTTTGGTGAGATCTCTTGTATTTGGCAATGCTGGCTGTCTTTTGATCCTCTATGAATAGCAGATATGAGTCTGCTTGTTGTGAACCTCTATAGTTAGTAGAGAGATTTGAGGCTTGGGATTACGCCCCAATGATGGATGGGTCGGTGAATCCTTTGTGTGTGTAGCACAGAGATGACGGAATGTCTCTTGAGTTTCTTCCTGTGTAACTTGTTTTATTGTATTTAGCGCGTACAAGGTATTCGCTAAAATGGTTATATGAGGACATGTTTGTTGTTTATCAGGTTCCTAAATACCCTGGGGGGTTTTAAGTATGAAGTGTCACCGCATATAAAGCATGAATAAGGACTTCAAGAACTAGTGCACTACAGAGTTGAAGATATAATTACTTGTATATATGCTTTATTTTGTAATTATAATAATATGTTCTCATCAATTACTCTTGCAACTAGGTTGGGAAGTTTCTCCAGCTGGTATCGACGTTTGTAGGTGGATTCGTGATTTCTTTTATCAAAGGATGGCATCTAGCTATTGTCTTGCTTGCCTGCTTTCCTCCCATAGCAATTGCCGGTGGGGTCATGTCAGTACTGATGTCAAAGTTTGCAGCCAGAAGTCAATTGGCATACACTGAAGCCGGGAACGTGGTCGAACAAACCATAGGGGCAATTCGTACTGTGAGTTCATGAACTCAATTGTTACATCTTAAAACTGTTGCAATCAGTTGTGTGTGTGTGTGTGTGTGTGTATATATATATATATATATATTGGCTCTTGGATATATTTTACTCGGAACTTACTTCAAAAAATTGATTTTAGCTTCGGATCATACGTTGCTATCTTTAAGGGATTATGATTTTAATTGTTTTTAGTTTAAAGCTGAAGTGGTGTCGTCATCTTAGGACATGATGTTTTTTTTTCTTTGCTTTATTTTAATTTTTTAAATTATTTTAAGCACACCATGTTTTTTTTTTTTTGGCAATCTTTCTGAGGACTTCCCGTGAAGATTTCATTTAGCTTCAGAGTATTATTTTATTTAAGATTTTTAAAGCCAATGTGGCATTCAGAAGCTTAAGAGAAAACTCTCCGGTTTGGCATTCAGAAGTTTAAGTGAGTGTGACACGGGGAATAAAATTCATGTAATCACTTTACATGAATCTTTTCGAAAAAGCCAATGTGACATTCAGAAGCTTAAGAAAAAACTCTCCGGTTTGGCATTCAGAAGCTTAAGTGAATGTGACACAGGGAATAAACTTCATGTAATCACTTTACATGGATCTTTTCCAAAAAGCCAATGTGACAATAGATTCATTTTCCCATGAATCTTTTTAGAAAAGCTAACTCAATGTTGAAATATACTAAGAAGAAGTTTGATTACATGAAATTAGCACTAAGCTCCTGCAAAATTTTAGGTTGTTTCTTTCACTGGAGAGAAGAAGGCAACTGGTAAGTATGACAACCTCTTGAAATCAGCTCGCAATGTGACAGTGCACCAGGGTACAGCTGCAGGCACGGGAATTGGAACAGTTCTCCTTTGTATATTTTCTAGCTATGGTTTAGCCATCTGGTATGGATCGAGGCTGATCATAGATAAAGGTTACACAGGAGGCACGATCATCAATGTAATCATGGCCATCATGACTGGTGCAATGTAAGTTTCTCTAGTTTTTGCCTGTAATGATCTGAATTTGGGATGTTCGCCATGGTACCAATTGTCCCCAGTTTTGCAAGGAAATGAACTAAGCTCAATCTAATCTCTAATAACCCTCAATATTGCAACAGAGAAATTATCATTAAATTAATACCCTTAATTGAGCAATTGAGTGTAAAATTAGCTTTAATCTAGCCACATGTTCATCTGATTGACAAGGCAAAACAAGACAAGAACAAAAAGGAGAAGCTCAAACTAATAAGATATAATTCAAATAAGGGTTTGCAGTGACCCTCATTTCTTTCTCAAAAAAAATAAGGGTTTGCAGTCTCTGCTTTGACTACATCCTTTTTTCTCTGACTTCAGCTTGCAGAAATAAATGTATTCTCATCTTAAGCTTCTTGTCTTGTGATTTGTTGTCCAGGTCACTAGGCCAGGCATCGCCTTGCATAAATGCCTTTGCTTCAGGTCAATCAGCAGCATACAAAATGTTTGAGACAATTTATCGTAAACCCTTGATTGATTCTTACAGTCCAGATGGCATCGTTCTAGAACATATGAAAGGTGACATAGAACTCAAGTATGTATGCTTCACCTATCCTGCAAGACCCGACCAACTAATATTCAACAATTTCTCATTGTTTGTACCACATGGCACAACCATGGCCTTGGTTGGAGAGAGCGGGAGTGGCAAATCAACCGTTATCAGTCTAGTAGAAAGATTCTACGATCCTCAATCTGGTGAGGTCTTGGTAGATGGTGTTGATGTAAAGAACATGAAGTTGAGTTGGTTAAGGGAGCAGGTTGGGCTTGTGAGCCAAGAGCCAATTTTGTTCACAACTACTATTAGGGAGAACATTGAGTATGGAAAGAAAGGTGCAACAGATGAAGAGATCAGAAGAGCAATTGTGATGGCCAATGCCGCAAAGTTCATCGACAAGTTGCCAAATGTAAAGAACTAGGAATTTTGTTGCTTTTGTCATTATCCATTACAATCGATGTAGAATGATTGATTTTGGTTTTATAAATGGATATGATCTTTGCAGGGGCTTGATACAATGGTAGGTGAGCATGGGACCCAGATGTCAGGAGGTCAAAAACAGAGGATAGCAATAGCTAGAGCAATCTTAAAGAATCCCAAGATTCTACTCCTCGATGAAGCGACAAGTGCTCTTGATGCAGAGTCTGAAAAAGTAGTACAAGATGCTCTTTTAAAGATCATGGTAAACAGGACCACTATAGTTGTTGCACATCGTCTTAGCACCGTAAAAGGTGCTGATGCAATATCAGTGGTGCATCGAGGGAAGCTAATTGAGCAAGGTTTCTTCTTTTGGTTTTTAATTTACATCTTACAACAATTTGTTATGATATTAATGTTGTCTTTTGCATTACTGTATTCTTCTTTTGTCAAACAGGCTCACATGCAGAATTGATACAAAATCCTGACGGGGCATACTCACAACTAATACGGTTACAAGAGTTGAATGCACAAAACGAAGAAGCCGTATTAGCAATTGAACAGAAAACCTCTGCTCTATCCAATGGTTCAAGATCTTCTTTTGAGCGGTCAATGTCCAGAATTTCATCTCACAGCTTAAGCCAAAGAAGTTCTTTCTCCTTTTCCTTCAAAAAGAACTGTTCGGCCCGAAACAATTCTGATGATCAAGAAAAACTCGGAACTGAAATACCAAAGAACAGAGATGTATCAATCACACGTCTTGCAAGCCTCAACAAGCCAGAAACACCAGTGCTATTACTTGGTACCATCGCGGCGGCTGTGCATGGAGTTATTCTACCCGTGTTTGGCTTGTTGCTTTCTACAGCTATTAAGATCTTCTTTGAGCCACCTCATCAACTGAGAAAGGACTCAAGGTTTTGGGCTGGTATTTTTGTGCTTCTAGGTGCAGTAGGCTTTGTTGCACTCCCTATTCAGTATTATTTGTTTGGATTCGCGGGAGGAAAGCTTATAGAACGGATTCGTTCGTTGTGCTTCGAGAAAATTGTGCATCAGGAGATTGCCTGGTTTGATGAACCGTCACACTCTAGGTACACATTTCAAAGTGAAACGGTTCTCTCTTTTTCTGCCAATTTTCTCTGTTTAAAATAGTTTCTTTTTCAGTGGTGCAATAGGTGCAAGGCTCTCTGCAGATGCGGCGGCCATAAAAGGACTTGTCGGTGATTCACTGGCACTAATTGTCCAAAATTTGGCTACTGTTACTGCTGGCTTTGTTATTGCCATGGTTGCCAACTGGAAGCTGGCTTTAATTGTGATATGCATTCTTCCTTTCATTGGAGCACAAGGATATGCTCAAATGATGTTTCTGAAGGGATTTAGCGGTGATGCGAAGGTAAATAAAACTCTTTATTCAATAGCTTGGATACAAAAATGATAACAAACACCTTGAAAAAAGAAATCGGATGCAATTAAGAATTAAACCACTCTTATTGCACCTTACATTTATACAAAAGAATTTTATTTTGTTTTGAAACAGAAAAAGTATGAAGAAGCCAGCACAGTGGCTAACGACGCTGTAGGCAGCATACGCACTGTTGCTTCCTTCTGTGCAGAGAAGCGGGTTCTAGAGGCTTATGAGAGAAAATGTGCTGAGCCGGTGAAGCAGGGAGTGAGGCAAGGACTTGTAAGTGGAATTGGCTATGGCTTTGCGTACATGCTGCTTTACTGCAGCTATGCTCTTTGCTTCTACGTGGGCGCTCTCTTTGTTCACAAGGATAAAGCTACCTTCAGCCAAGTCTTTCGGGTCAGTACAAAATTATTCTATTTTCTTATTTCAAGTTTTAAACTAAATCCCAAAGCCCATTTGCTACTTAGTAGTTCCTCGTATCGTCTGGTAAACTACCACATTTGATTTAAATTTTGTTTTTATTTTATGAATAGTTCTCTGTTAACAAATACAGGTTGTTTGCTTTGCAAAAATATAGGTTTTCTTTGCATTGACCATGGCAGCTGTTGGGGTTTCAAATTCAAGTGCATTGGGTCCTGATATGAACAAAGCCAAGGACTCGGCAGCTTCTGTCTTTGAATTTCTTGACAGGAAGTCTAAGATTGACTCGAGCAATGATACAGGTAGGGAGTTGGCGAACTTGAAAGGGGAAATTGAGCTCAAACATGTTGCTTTCAGGTATCCAAACAGGCCAAATGTAGAGATTTTCAGGGACCTCTGCTTGAAGATGCCTACTGGAAAGGTATATTTCAGCACATAATTAATATGTCAAAGTTCTAATTTTACCCAGTAAAGATGAGTTTGGTTGCATACCGAAGCCTAATTACTCTAATGCAGAAAATAACTAGAATTAAAAGTATAAGAAAGATCAGTAAAGATAAGTATTTATTTAGTCTGATAAGCAGGGCAACAAACATCCACAACTAATTCTTGGGGACAGTGCTGTAGCATAAATTTTCCTTTTTTCTTTTTTTTATGAAGTTTTCTTTAGTATATTTTTTTCTGGATGATGATAGCTTCAGATGATAGCTAACTTTTTTTCTTAATAAATCTGACTAAGACTGTTGCACTAGTTGGGGAGAGCGGAAGTGGCAAATCAACTGTGATTGCACTGCTAGAAAGGTTCTATGACCCTGACTCAGGTTCCATCTTCCTTGACGGGTGTGACCTAAAATCATTCAAGTTAAATTGGCTGAGGCAGCAAATGGGTCTTGTCGGGCAAGAGCCTGTACTGTTCAATGAGAGCATAGGAGCCAACATAGCCTATGGAAAAGAAGGCCAAGTGACTCAAGAGGAGATTGTTGCAGCTGCAATTGCAGCAAATGCGCATGGGTTCATCTCTGCCCTCAGTGATGGGTATGTTCCACCTTTTACCATTTTTATCAAATTGTAATGTAATTTTGAATAGGTTGTTAATTTGCATGATTTCCTATAATCAATTCTGAATTTCATTCCATAATATTATCAGCCAAAATGCTATTTCTGGTCACTGCCAATCCATATTTTTTTCCCCCAATTTTCAATGTTTCAAAGTACACATTCTGACAAAGCAGGCTTGGAGGAGCTTCAGAAAAAGAGCAAAATGAAAAATATAATAATAGAAAGGAAAATAATGTGCATGTTTTTTGAAGCTGAACAAAAAGTATGTTTGTTGAATCCATGGCCAAAAATAGGTATAACACAAATGTGGGGGAGCGGGGGCTCCAGATGTCAGGTGGCCAGAAGCAGCGTATTGCAATAGCCAGAGCAATCTTGAAGGACCCGCGAATTTTACTTTTGGATGAGGCGACAAGCGCACTGGATACCGAGTCAGAGCGGTTCGTACAAGAGGCACTGGATAATGTAATGGTTGGACGAACAACTGTAGTAGTGGCTCACCGGCTGTCAACTATCTCAGGCGCACATAAAATTGCAGTCGTCAAAGATGGGGTAATAGCTGAGCAAGGGAGACATGAAGATTTGATACAAATTTCAGATGGCGCATACGCTTCACTCGTCGCATTGCATTCTAGCTCTGGTTGAATCAATAATCAATTTTGTTTCTTAAGTTTGCAGGGGAGATTTTTTTTTCTTTAATGGTATTGGTGTTAGTTAAGGGATCAATTATCAGTTAGTTTGTGTGTAGCGTTGTTAAGATTACCAGAATATGAAAGAAGATGTGTTATAGAAGTTATCAAATGAAAATGTAATTAATTGATAGAATTATTAGCATAACGTTCTTTGCTTGCACACAAAAAATATACAGATGTTAGTTCATTGCTTAGAAATTGTGAGTATCAAGTTAAATTTCATATGTAAAATCATTTCAATCTTTCTTGAGCAACGGTACTGTACCACCTCGAGTATAAACGCAAAACCATTTGGAAACCATCATATAAACTTTACCACTTAGAATTGTTACAGCAAAATTTCCTGCAAAATATGTGTCGTATCTTTTCCCGAAATTTTTATTTATACCATTTTAAGAAAATCAATTAACCAAATAACCATCGTTTCTGGTCAATTCTAAATCTAACACGGCCGCAGAACACCGGAGCGGACCCATATGGGGATTACCGCAGAATGCCGGAGCGGACCCTCAAACGGGTCCGCAGAATGACGGAGCGGTCCCCTACAGGAGCCTATATAAGGGGCCGCTGGTTTCAGATTTCATATCATTTCAAAGAAGTTTCAATCCCTTCGACCTCGGGTAAGTTTTCTTCTTCTTCTCTAGTTTTAATTTTTAGTGTAGAGTAGTAATTAGGTTTAGGTTTAGAGTTTAGGATTAGGATTTAGGTTTAGAGTTTAGATTTAGCATTTAGAATTAGATATTAATTTAGGATTTAGAATTAGAATTGCACCCAAATTTAATTAGAATTGCACCCAAATTTAATTAGAATTGCATCCAAATTTAATTAGAATTGCACCCAAATTTAATTCGAATTGTACCCAAATTTAATTAGATTGTACCTAAATTTTATTAGAATTGTACCCAAATTTAATTAGAATTGTACCCAAATTTAATTATAATTGCACCCAAATTTAATTAGAATTGTACCCAAATTTAATTAGAATTGTACCCAAATTTAATTAGAATTGTACCCAAATTTAAACCAGACTTTTACCAAAATCTCATATTTGACCAAAAATTATCCAATACAGCATGACATTCAGTAGAGATAGACCATCCTCCAGTAGGGGTACACAGCATGGCCCTCCAGCCACGCCATACGAGATGTCTCAGTACATTGAGACAGCATTGGCGGATGTTCCGGGTATCCGGAATCGCACCAACATGATCAGCGACTTCTTGTGGTACCCGAATGCGGAGCATCGAATTTTAGAGGCTGCTACCGGGGTAAGTAAATTTGTCATCCCGAATTTTTGATGAATGAACTTGATCTGATTATTTAATTAAATGCAGGATTTGGATGCGGTTACAGTTCGTCACAACCGCACTCATCTACGGTACCAGCCGGCGTACGGGGGGGTTTTACGCTCGATGGGATTGTACCAGATATCCCAGATGGCCGAGGAGAATGCTGACGAGGGTTTATTTTCTGGTCTCGTTGAGCGATGGCGTCCCGAGACGCACAGCTTTCATCTCCCCCATGCTGAGATGACAGTCACCCTACAGGACGTCAGTTGCCTGTGGGGTATGACTATTATCGGGGAGCCGGTCACGGGCGTCGAGTACGGAGACTTCCGGGCATTGTGCGCGGAGCTGTTGGGGATCTCGCACGAGGATCTCCAGAAAGAGAAGAAGAGAGGTGAGAAGACCGTGGACTCGCCCAGCTGCATCAGCTTGGCAAAGCTGCGGGCGAGATTCAAGGATTTTCCGGATCGACCAGATCAGGTATTTGCTTGTACAAGATTTAATTTAAATAGTATTATATTTATTTTCTTGTAAGTAATGTTCAAATTTAAATCTATAACAGGTGGTTGTTGACCAACACTTGCGCGCCTATATTTTGGAGATGATCACCTGTCGGTTGTTTCCGGATTCGCATGGAGATCAGGTGCGGCTGTGCTACCTCGACCTTCTGCGCGACCTGTCCACTGCAGGCAGGTTCAACTGGGGAGGTGCCACGCTAGCATGCCTATATAGGTAAGAAACACCATCTTATAAATATTTTCAAATATTATACATCGTAGTGTAGTAACACTGACTTTGTAAATTGTAAAGGGGTCTTAACACAGCCTGCCTGAAGAAGAACAAGACCTTCATTGGACCGTGCATGTTACTACAGCACTGGTCCTACGCACATCTGATTGTTGGCCGTCCAGTCCTGGACAACAAGACAGATATGTCGGAGTGGGGCAAGCCAGAACCGGACAACTGCCCTGCATTTGCCGCCAAGTACTGCTATCCCAAGATTTGGGTGGGTGCAGGGCATGGCGCGTCTCTCGGCATCACATTCTGGAGACAGGAGATCGAGCATCTCAGAGATGATGCCGAGTTTGTGACCTGGGAGCCCTACAGAGATTATGTAAGTTTACTTTTGTTTTTATTTTGATTTAAATTTTTTCCAGTTCGAATTGATATATGATATTAAATCTATACTTCCAGGTCGAGGTGGATGGCGCACATCGGTCATATCTTGAGATATTACCGGAGCGATGTCGTCAGCAGGAGCGTTTCTGGCGTGCAGAGGTGCCACTCATATGTTTTCAGGTACCATAATTTCTTTATGCTAGTTATTTACACAAGCGACTTAAATTTTATAAAAACAATATAACGTATTAAAATATATAGATCATCGAGCACCATTACCCCGGACGGGTCATGAGACAGTTCGGGATGTGCCAGGTTGATCCGCCCCCGGCACCGATCAGCGAGGAGGTATGGCGAGGGCTGCACCATCCCAGGGAGAGCACTGCAGGCAAGGACTGGGGGATTGCCCGTGCAGATTACGTGTTCGAGGCAGGAGCTGCAGATCCCCCATTGGCCGAGCCTGACCATCAGATGGATGTCGCACCAGTGTAAGAATTTTTTTTATTAATTCAAAACTTCAACTATAGTTTTTTGATTGGAATATCTAATATTTGTTGTAATTCGTACAGACCTTACAGAGATTGGTACCAGGATCACGGCGCGTACACCATATTTCTTGAGGGATGCATCGCCGACAACCCGCGTGAGAGGGTACCGAAGCTGAGGGATCGTATGGGACGGATCCACGGTGAAAGGACCATATACCAATGGCCCTCAAAAAGCCCAGGCCTGGCCCAATAAGGCGTTTCTAGGCTCAAAATCACAAAAGGCCGACTCAAAACAGAACGAAACAGAATAGGTCCCCCTCCCGAAAACAGGCCACGACCCAAAGACAACCGGGGACTCGAACCCCCTCCCGGGGCCAGCCCGAGGATAAAGACAACCCGGGATTCGGACCCCCTCCCGGGGCCAGCCCGAGGTTAAAGATGGCCTGGGACTCGGACCCCTTCCCGGGGCCAGCCTGAGGCCAAGCAAAGGCCGAGACTCGGACCCTCTCCCAGGGCCAGCTCGGAACCGAACAAAACAAGGCTCAAAGCCAAACACGTCGAACTGCCTAAAAAGGTCGACCCACGACTTCACTGTTCGGCTTAAGACAAATTATGCGAATATTACAGCCTATTATGCGGGTGCCCTCAACAGTATGCGGACCTTCGTCATTAATGCTGGCAAGACCCCGCTACAGTAGGGCGCCCCCTATTTAAGGTAGAGAATCCCCCAGAAAAGGGGATCGCAATTATTACACCCAGATGAGATATTAAAAAGGGTTAGAGCGTTAATACCCCTCCGACACCCCGCTTGTCCACCGTCTCGGCCCGTTTCGCTTGAACCGGGACGAACTACACATTCTGTCTCTAACTCCCGCACGGCCTGCTCCCTAGGAACAGGACGCGCCTGCACCTTACTGGACCGAGTCCAAGTACGGCCCAGCCCTCCTGGGAAGGGGCGTATCACACGGTATTATCCCCGCCGGTGCACCTTTCGCAGCCACGGTATTTTTAATTTGAAGTTTCAAATTCAAAACTATTAATATTTACAATTGTACAACTTCTTCATAAGTTTTTCAATTTTCAGGCATTATATCTTGTCAAGAGTTGCGTCATAGGGGCTACGATGGCCGTCACCAGGGGATGGAAGAGGCTCGGGAAGGTCATTCTCAAGCACAACGTACCTGCGGTGTGCCAGTATGGGTACAGGGCGCGCCTCGACTCTCTACTGAGGTGCGCTGGCTTGGGCGGTGTTGATGCAGTGGACGACATATCTGACGAGCCCGATGTCTATGTCCCCTACACTGGTGATGAGGACGTGTTTGCACCCGTCCACAGCGCTGAGACGGTCGGTCAGGCGTTCGACCGAGGTGCCGAGTTGATGCGCCGAGCTGCAGATGACGCCATGGGATCCCAGGCTAGGATGCCTACCGAGGTATAATTTAAATTAAAATACATAACTGTGATTTTTTTCTTATTCAATACATTATCTAATTTGTAAGTTATTACAGGGTGGACACGAGGAGGACCTGGGCTTCAATATCTCCACTGAGTATGGCACAGAGGGAGATGGACTGTATTCCCCGGGTTATAGTCCTACTCAGACAGCACCTCCTGCCTATCAGCCAGGGTATGTTCAGACAGAGCCCATCCCGCAGTTCCCTGGCCAGTCCTCACAGCAGGTACCTCACCCTTCCCTCCACGATGACCCCATTGCCAGACAGGCGTTTTTATTCACGCAGGCTGAGTCTGGACAGACCACAGTTTTTGGTCCTGGGGTCCAGCAGACATCCGAGATTGAGGAGGTTCGCCAGGAGCCGGTTCAGCCTACGGATGTCCAGGCAGACAACTCTGCATCCTCCGCAGATACTGACGAGACGCCACTATGCAGGCGGGGTCGGGGGTTTAGGAAGAAGAAGGCGAGGACGGTGTTTAGTCCAGAGCCGTAGATTTTCATTTGTTGTACTGTTAGATGTTTTGTTAGATTCTTATTTGTAGTATTGGTAGATGTTTTGTCATATACTTATTTATTTCGTTGATTAGTTTCTTGTTTGTTTGATTTTGTTGTTATTTATTTATTTTGTTGATTTCATTATCTCAGAGTACACAAAAGAATTTCAAAGAAACCACATATCTAAAATATCTAAAATATTTCAAACGAACGACATATCTAAAATACGATACGACCAAAAATCAATTTAAACCACATTCGAAACTAAATAACCCTTAACAAATTACAATTTCGTATTTCTAAAATAAAAAATAAAGGGTCCGCTCCGGCATATAGCGGCCCCAGGGACCGCTCCGGCATTCTACGGACCCGTACGAGGGTCCGCTCCGGCATTCTGCGGTACCCCCCATATGGGTCCGCTCCAGCATTCTGCGGCCGTGTTAGATTTAGAATTGACCAGAAACGATGGTTATTTGGTTAATTGATTTTCTTAAAATGGTATAAATAAAAATTTCGGTATCTTTTCAAATAAACATAAATAAATTTATGTACTTGTAGAACAAATTAACTTGTAATTTGATGTTGATGTTTATTTTTGTTCACACAAAAATAAATGTGTCCTCTCGAAATTGCTCTAATATTTATTTGTTTAAGTATTAGATAAATTTGTCGATATAATTGTCAATTTTGGTAGTTCAACACACGAAATGACTCCAGAATAAATTGAAAACATTAATTATGCATGGAATTTGCAATAAATGCTATACTACACCTATTTTTGACGTCTCTCTCTGTCTCTCTTTCTCAATATATATATATATATAGAGGAGGGATCCACTTACAACAAACTTGAGTTACAACAAAGTTACAACATTCATTTTTTTCATTTTCAAAGTCCAAATCGTCGATCCAACCGTTCAACATGATCTCCACAATAAAATGTACTTGCAGATCAAATTTTACATTTTTTTAATTTTTTTACTATTTATTAAGTATTTTACAAAAAATAGCCATACTTAAACCATTGAATTTTGTACCCATATTAATAAATAGTAAAAAAATTCAAAAAAATATAAAATTTGATCTGCAAGTACATTTTATTTAGATGATCATGTTGAACGGTTTGGATCGACGATTTGAACTTTGAAAATGAACAAAATGAATGTTGTAACTCAAATTTGTTGTAAGTGGATCCCTCCTCATATATATATATATATATATAGAGAGAGAGAGAGAGAGAGAGAGTTGCACTATGTTTGCATTGCAATGTATAGCCCCTCTTGTACATTGGATTATAAATCGTTAGATTCGAAGTTGAAACAGGCGATCTTAAGAGCTCAACATGTCCATATTAAAATATACTTGGATACCAAATTTTATATTTTTTGGAAAAAATTTACTATTTTTTTAGAATTTTTTAAAATCGTTCTTTTTCAGAAATTTCTGGACCATAGAAAAATAGTGATTTTCAAAAATTCTAAAAAAAATAACAATCAATTTCCAAAAATTGTAAAATTTGGTCTCCGAACACATTATAATATGGATATCAAATTGAACGGTTTGGATCAGTTATTTGAAAATCAAAACCCACGATTTATAGTCCAATGTGCAAGAGGGACTATACATTGCATTGCATCATAGCCCAACTATATATATATATATATATATATATATATAAGAACTATAGTGTTCTTAAGTTCACCAAGCCTCTTTGTGAACTCAACTCTAAAACCTATCAGATTGACTTCACGATGAATCCGGACCGTTGAGACCCATCACCTTACTAGTGATGCGTCCACATACAAAAAATTTAAACTTTCGAATTAATTTAGTATAAAGTAAAGCTGTCAAAATTAGAAGATTTATACATCCATATTTTAACATTTTTTGACCACTTGACTCTATACAAAATTACTTCGAAATTTTAAAACTTTTGTATGTAGACACATCACTCAAAGGGTAGACGGGTTTCAACGATTCAGATTTGTCATTTGAAGTCAATCCGATAGATTTTAGAATTGAGTTCACAAAGAGGCATGGTGAACTTAGGAACACTCTCACTAGTGGAAAATGTGCAAACAGTATCGCCTCATCAGGATCGGTTAAAATAAAACACTGACGCTAATACCTTTGGGATCGGGCAAACACGATAACCGCTCGTGATTGTTAAGTATTAACATCGGTTACAGGTTTAACTGATGTAGATAATGTGTATCAGGATCGGTTTACCTATACACCGATCCAGCTAATAAACAAGATCGGTAAAAAACACACCGATCTTGATTGTCAAGTATCCTGAACGGTTTTTTTTTATTAACCGATGCTAACAGTTAACATTCAAAATCGGCTAAATAGATAACCGATCCTGTAAAAGAATTTCAGAATAGAAGAAACATATGAATTTTTTGATTCCATAGAATAAGATTCAAATTTTTTCGATTCCATATAAGAAACATATGATTTTTCGAACTTTTCATCGGACTCTTGCTTTTTTTTGAAGGTCCTTATCCTTCATTCAACTCTTGAACATGAAATATAATTTATTAAATTTTTTTTTCATATTAAGTTCAGTAAACTCTGATGGAAACAGCAGAGAAGAACCACCGACTTGTGTAGACCCCCTTGTCCCCTCTTCCAGACCTAAATTTGGTGAAAGAAATGAGCGCCAATTTGTCCAGATTTGGCATTTTCAATACAAATCCATACAGTGAGCAGAAAAAATAAAAATTTGAAGAAATAATCGTTTTTTGCTTTAAAAAATAAAAAATTTGCAGATAAGCCATTCAGGATCGGTGTTTTAAGATCACCGATTCCGATGATTATCACGATCGGTGTTTAAGAATAACCGATCTTCATGGTTTCCAGGATCGGTGAAAACGTAAAAAACCGATCCTGATGAATGTCTTTCTGCCATTTTTTTTTTCCTTTTCAGGCAGATATAGATATATATGTATATTGAAAATCATATAATTTCTTATCCACACCAATTATTCAAGCAACTCATTTGTGATTGACACCCATTATTCACACATGACATACAAATATGCAATTAAAACAAATATGCCAAACAAATCATAATTTAATCAAGCATCACACAACCATAAATAAAAACAACCATAATATCAATAATAAGGTAACTTGCTTAGTTAGATCATATAGATCTCAAAATGACAAGTTCATATCCAAAAGAAGTAAATTAACAAATTCATACCATATATAAGAAGTTAGATCATATAGATCTCAAAATAAACTTAATTAGTTGCAAAAAAAAATAAACTTAGTCTTCAAGAGGGCCGTCGCGCGATGCATGTTGGGCAACTCCATTCGACAAGTCGGAGGTCCTTGTTCTTCTCCTCCTCGCCAACACATTCCGGATGGAATGTGTTGCGACATGTCTCACAACGGAGCACGGCATCCTCCTTGGCCAAGAAGAGGCACTCGAAGCACTCCACCATCTCAGCAAAGGTTGGAAGAGCATTCACCTCGAGCTCAACTTCTTCACCCTCACTGTCCTCATCACCGTCACTATCCGGATCGAGGTAAGGATTTGAATCGAGAATGCACTCAGCTAGGAGTGCCAAGGCCGGGTCATCACTGAAGAAGAACTCCTTCAACTCTCGCTTGGTGAAGTGCTGTGCAAAGTCATCGCCCTTGCTGGTTATGAACCGACGGCGAGGAGGCATTTCTAATACGAGAAAATACACGTACAACGTAAAAAATAATGAAAACAAAGTGATCAAAGAAAGGAAGGACATTAAAACCATGAAAAAGTGATCAATGAAAACCTACTGCAAGAAATGGCGAGTGTTGAAGGAGAGAAAATGGCAGATTTTTGAATTGAAGTTGAAAGGTTTGAGTGTGAAGAGGGGAAGAGGGGAAGAGGGGAAGGCGCCTCATTTTACGTGCCACCTTTACGTATCAGGATCGGTTATTAATAATACACCGATCCTGCTGTGTGCACTACCGGCGTCGGTTTCAAATAAAAGACCGATCGGGATAGTATCGGGATCGGTGCACCATAATTAACCGATCCTGAGATTAGTTTTGCATTTAATATCCATCTACCCGATATTTTTGGGATCCGTATCACATGAGGCTCTTGTCTCAAGACATTGGAAAGGGACGGTCCAGATTTACTCTCAAAGAGTCTAGTATTAATTGTGCTTTGAGATTCGTAAAACGTCCTGACGATTTAATGTTAAAATCAAAATTCAAAACCAAAATTTTCATCTTCAAATGTCCAGAAGAAATCGTTGTGAGACGTTTTATAATCGTCCGAGACGTTTTCGGCGCCTCTTCGCCCCCTGCGAACCGACTCTTCCTCTCTTCTTCTTTTCTCTTCTTCTCTCCGCCACCCTAGCCCTTCAATCTCTACTACAACCACCACAAACCATGCAAGGAAAGTTCAGAGTAGCTCTGACTAAGCACGTCAACGCAGGTACAAAACATTCTAAAACGTCCCGGACGATTGTCAAAACGTCTGGACGATTTAATTAAATTCTCAGACTTCAAAATAGCTTTTTAATTATGACAAAAAGTACAAAAACGTCCTAGACGATTTGTAAAACGTCCTGACGATTTAATGTTAAAATCAAAATTCAAAACCAAAATTTTCATCTTCAAATGTCCAGAAGAAATCGTTGTGAGACGTTTTATAATCGTCCGAGACGTTTTCGGCGCCTCTTCGACCCCTGCGAACCGACTCTTCCTCTCTTCTTCTTTTCTCTTCTTCTCTCCGCCACCCTAGCCCTTCAATCTCTACTACAACCACCACAAACCACCAAATCACTTATTTTAAAGTGATTTCTCCTCTCCTCTCAACCCTCCTTCCATTTCTCCTCTTAAAATCAAGGTTTTCTCCCGCCTTCTCTCTCTCCACCAAAACCCTAAATCTCGCCACCTTTTCAAATCCGGCAATCCGACCGTTCAATCGACGATCCGTCTTCATCATTGCACTTCTTGAGTCGTTCTCTTCACGGATTTGTACTTCAATATTCAATCGGTAATTTTCAATTTCTCTCTTCTATCAATGGCACCAAAACTCTCCAAATTGAATATCCTTCGAAAGAAGAGGTCTCGCAACGATGCGGGTCAATCTAGTGCCACTGAGATTGAACAGGATACCAATATTTATCGATCCAACACCTATTTATTTAGAAATCCAATTGCTCACACCAATTTCATGGGTCAATTTTCGGATCGAAAATTATCGAATTGTTATTATTTCAACAAGGCCTCGGTTACCTTCTCATTTCCCGAGGATGACAAAATTATCGGGTTTATCCGTCATTGGCCTTGGGAAAATTTGATCACGTGTGATGAACCCTATAGTGAGATGATTACCAAAATCTTTTATTGCAATCTCACTTTCTCCGAAGACCCATTTCTTGTCAAGTCCTATGTTTGTGGCCGAGAAATCATTCTCTCTTTGGACAATGTCGCCAGTTGGCTTGGGTTAGTCAATGAAGGTGAAGAAGCCTATCTTCTTCGGAATTGGCCCGAACTTGCTTTAGAATCATCCAATCACTACAAAACCTGGTTTGCTCGCCGTAACTTTGGCGTTAAACCCCTCTATGCCTCATCTCTTTCCTCTTTACATCGTTTGCTATTTCTTTTCGTTAACAATATTCTCATACCCAAAGCAACGATCAAATCTAACATTGAAAGAGGTCCAATGTACTATTTGAGGCACCTCATCTCCATGGATGAAAAACGGTTCAACATCCCTTTTATCATTCTTCGTCACATGATTGCTTGCTATTCTAGCTCTGTTGCCAATCTCCCCTATGGCCATTTAATTCATCGCATGATTCGCCTACATGGCATAACCGTCCCAAGTCATCTCATTCAAAATGAGCCTAATCATTTGCTTGATATTCTACCCAAACATGGTTGGGTCAAAAGTGTATCGGGTTCGGGTTTACCAATTATAAAACCTGACATCAGACCTATCAATGATTGGATAAAAGCTCCAAATGCTCTACCTAACCAATATTGGGATCCGTATGAAGAAGAATCGCCGGCTCAACCTGAACAACCACCAATACCACCAATGGCTCAAGATGAACTTCCTCAAGGAGCGGAAAATCAATTGGCTTGGATTGTTCAACACATGCAAGAATACCAAATAGCCAATAACAACCAATTTACCGCGATCAACAACGATCTTAAAATCTTGAAGTCAAGATCACGCAAAATCCATATTCAAGGTCGCAAAAACGCCGAAGCAATTTATGATATTGATCTCACCACTTCGGAACTCGCTCGGCGCTTTGTGAAGCAATATGGTGCTTCTAGTGGTGCGTCCACTAGTGCCCCTCACATACCTTCCGAAGATGATGATGATGAAGATGATGAAGAGGGTGACGAAGGAGATGATGACGATGATCCCGAAATTTAAATCTCTATGAACTTTTACAATTAGAATTTGCTAAGTGATTGCTATGCTATGTTATTTGTGTTACATGAACTTTATTATTTCTATGTTGTATGATTGCACTTTTATTTTTCCTATGGTATTTGACTTGAACTTTGTTAGGTATATGATTGCATGTTTAATCCTAAATTGATTATCTTTCGTATGGTTATATTTGTGATGATATGCATGTTCAAGACAATTGGAATTGCAATTTAGAGCACTTGGACTGAAGAAATCATCAAGTTATTTATCAAGCATTTAACCAGAGGAAACGTTCTGAGACGTTTTTTAATCGTCGCAGACGTTTTAAGAATTCTCACAGAAATTTGAATTTTTGACCTAAGTTAAACTAAAACATTTTCAACGTTTTACAAAACGTTGGGACGTTTTATGGCAGAATATCTTGATACTCATCAAGATCGGTTAATAACAAACCGATGCTGGTGATTATCAGGATCGGCTAAAAAATGAACCGGTGCTGATGATTATCAGGATCGGTATTATAACTTAACCGATCCAGATAATTAATTTCTTCTCCCTTTCCGCAATACGAGGTCTTTTAATTTGCTCCCTTTCCAGTGCGCGATCTGTCTCTGCCCTCTTTGAGGTGTTTTCGTTCTCTGAACTCTCTCTACCCGAAACAAGTGTTTCTCTTCCTCATTTGTTGATCTATCTCGGTTGATGGTTGATTGAGGTAATATAAACCCGATTCCTTCATTTTTAATTTAAAATGCTAACTAATTTTAGGCACAATCCCATAGAGAATCAAGAAATTAGGAAATTCAAGTGTACGTTTTATATTTGATCTATAATTCTCGTTCTACAAGCACATATCAATCAAATTAACTTGGATTGATGAGACTCAAGAATGGTAAATTTGTTTTTATATTAGGGCTCATGTGGTGTATTTTGCTTCAAAAGCTCAACTCAATTCTTATTATTTTTGTAGATTGGCTATTATTGAGGAATCTGGTGCAACGATCTTCATCTCACTCGATTCGGCGTCGAAAAAAATTGTAAGTGCAACATGAACCTCGTGTTTGGCTTTGTGAATGAAACTTGATCATGTATTTTGATAATAGTATATATAGTTAATTAAAGGTATTTCCACCATTAGGTATCTAGCTAGAGTATTGTCTTACGAGCCACAACCCAATGAATAATGCCTTTAGGTCATAAAACCCGTTCAAAATTAATCCATTAGGGATTAATTTTGAATAGTCCCCGTTTTGGGACTGCTCTTTGAATACTTTGTCTCAATTAGGATGTGACCACTTGTTAGTCGTGTTTTAGTATTTAAGCGAATTTCGGCAGCATTTCCTCTTAGTTCCCCGAATATTTGGGGAACTAAGGGGAAATGCTGCGAAATTCCCTTAAATACTAAACACGACTAACAAGTGGTCACTACTGAGACAAAGTATTCAAAGAGTGGGATAGAATGGTAACCGGCCCCATGTAAGCCCTAGTGTGAACATTTAAAGTACCATATATTCCCTTGTGCTTAATTGTTTTTTTCTTATAATTGCAGATGGACCGCAGTTGGATGTACGGAACATCACGTATATCCAATGAATATATGGCCGGTGTTGATGAATTTATGAAAGTTGCTACGGACGATACGGCGAAGAATGGGACTGGGCTGATGTCGTGTCCTTGTCGTGATTGTAACAATATGAATAAATTTTCCAATCCCAACCAAGTGAGGAACCATTTAATCCGACGTGGATTCAAGCAACAATATAAGCGTTGGATATGGCATGGCGAGAGTTTGGAAACCGATATAGGTAGTGAGCATCAGGAATACCATACTGGTGGGAGTGACGGAAGTGGTGATGGACCACACGATGGGACCGACGATGCGGTGGTAGATGAAACTGAGAATATTGATCAAATGTTACGTGATTTAGAAGAGGATTTTGATAATGATAAGCAGTACTCTGTATTTGAGAATTTGTACGAAGATTCTAATAAGGAATTGTATCCCGGTTTTCTATAAAAT